>CAWVPG010000009.1:0-290000 GCA_963931845.1 Maratus michaelseni | reverse complement strand
AAAAAGGTTGTAGAAAAAATGCCATGACGATTCGCCGTGTGGATAAAACGTTAGAGTGGTTTTAGTTGAACGACTTTGTTGATAAACAAAAAAATATGGATAACAAGAATTTCAAGAATTGTTATTTGATGAGGGGAAAATGCCGTTCAAACAAAAGCTTGGCTAGATAAGCGTTATCCGGACACTGCACCAGGTAAATCAACCATTATTGACTGGTTTGCTGAATTTAAACGTGGTCGTACGGACACCAGTGATGCACCACGCAAAAGAGGTGGTTACTCCGGAAAACATAAAAAAAAGTCCACAAAATCATTTTGGGGAACCGTAAAGTGAAGTTGCAGGAGATAGTTCAGACTCTGAAGATGTCTAAGAAACGTGTAGGTTTTATTTTGAATGAACATTTGTCTATGAAAAAGCTGTTGTCAAAGTGGGCTGCCGCGCGTGTTGACTTTTGACCAAAAACAACGAGTTCTGAGCACTGTTTGGAGCTTTTTCGTTATAAAATTATGTTATTTATTATTAAATTATTATTATTAATCATTATTAAATTATTATTATTAAATTATTTTTAAAATTATCATTTTTAAATTATTATTATAAAATTATTATTTTTAAATTATTATTAAATTATTATTATTTATTATTAAAGTTATGTTATTTATTAAAGTTATAAAGCTTTGTTAAAAAGTTGTGTTTTCTTTATTAGACCGGGAACTTATCAGCCCATGTGTTAGATGATCATTTATTTATTGTTGCTACAAAGTGACAATACTACATAAAATCTTAAATAGTTTTAAAGATTTTTAAGTTTGTGTGCTGAGGGAGGGGGGAGGGAGAAGCAAATTTTTAGAGGTGTGGGGGGAGAAGCAATTTAGATAATTATTTAATTATAGTTGCAAGAAAGTTCTAAATAGATTTAAAAAAAACTTTTAAAGACTTTAAAGTATGTACTGGGGGAAGGGGAGGGGACAAAGGAAATAAAGAGGAGTTTTTGGAAGGGAGAAGGGTATAATGTAGATCGTTATTTAAATATTGCTGGGAAAAAATCATAATAAAGCAGAAATTAAGAAGAAAACTATGCATTTTTGGTACCAGAGGGGGGGGGGGGGCAGTAATTTTGAGAGCAGATTTAGATTATTGATTATTTATTATTATACAATAAAATAAGAAAATTAAAAAAAATATTTAAATTTTTTTTATTTTATTTGTTTGTTTATTTATTTTATTTTATTTTATTTTTTATTTTTTTTTTTTTTGGGGGGGGGGGGGGCAGGATTTTAGGGTTGGGAATTTATTTTTGGTAAGTTGGAGTTATTTATTTTTAATATAGAGTATTTAATAAGTCTGAAAATAAGTTTTAAATTAAAATGTTATAAAGGTTAAACTATGCATTTTTGGTACGGGGGGGGGGGGGGCAAAGGGGGAAACAGTAATTTTGAGAGCAGATTTATATGATTGATTATTTGTTGTTACAATAAAATAAGAAATAAAGAAAAATATTTAAAAAAAAAAAACTTTTTTTTTAGGGGGGGAGGGGGCAGGTATTTAGGATTGAATTTATTTTTATTTTATTTTATTTATTTATTTTTTAATCTGCCGAAATATGGAAGACTCTTGCTCTTTTTTTTTTTAATTTTACAAATTTTAAATTTTACGCGATGCATTTGGAGGGGGAGGATCATCATGAGACAAGGTGGGGGGGGCAGGGGGAGAGAAGCAGAGATTTTAGGAGGTGGGGTTAATTTAGATGGTAGGTTGGATTTATTTATTTTAATATAGAGTATTTAATAAGTCTGAAAAAAAGTTTAAAATTATAAAGTATAAAGGTTAAACTATGCATTTTTTGTACCAGAGGGGAGGGGGGCAAAGGGGGGAAACAGTAATTTTGAGAGCAGATTTAGATTGATTTTAGATAGATGATAGTATTTACTGTTACAATAAAATAAGAAATAAAGAAAAATATTTAAAAATGGATTTTTAATTTATTTTTTTTTTTTTTTGGGGGGGGGGGGGGTCAGGATTTTAGGGTTGGGAATTTATTTTTATTTTATTATTATTATTTTTTTAACCTGCCGAAATACGGAAGATTCTCGCCCCTTTTTTACTTCTAAATTAATGATAAAAACAGGTTTTTAAATGATTTTTAGAAAAAATCCCGATTATAAGCCCCCCTCCCAAATTTAATCTTTTTTTATTTAGAAAAAGGGGGGCTTACAATCGGGATTTTACGGTATACGTTTAATGAATATGCAGATGTGCATCTAACTTAAGCTGCGACAGGGGAAAGCGGTCGAAGAGCTGCTCAAATGTCTGTAAAACGCTACCCTAACTGGGCAAGACTCAGCATGAAATTTTGCACGTGTTCACCAACAACTGTGCGAAATCGGATTGATTACACAATTTAAGTATCTGTCATGATAGAAGAGGCAATCGATCGACACGAACAGTTTTAGTCGAGCAAGCTATCCTAAAGTCTGTAGAAGAACAACCAAGTTCCATTCCAGCACACAAGGTATTGCTTGTCGGTTTGGTGTTTCACACTCAACAGTGTGGCAGATACTGAACAAGGAACTTTTGCATCCTTTCATTTGCAAAGAGTGCAGTTACTTGAGGCACGACTATTCTAAGCATGTGGAATTTTGTCAGTGTTACTGCAGAAAACTGCCCCATTGATCCCAATTTTCCAGCGCGTGTCCTTTTCATCGATGAAACGTATTTCAATTGTGTAGGTGTTTTCAACACACACAATTCACTTCTATGGACTTTTAAAAATCTGCAAGGTTCGAGAGATCGAAATGTGTCACTGTTGGATTGGGATAGTCGATGACTTTTTGCTGGGATCGTATTTACTACCACCCCGTTTAGGCGTAGAGTTGTATGGGCCCATGGGGCTCGCCCCCCCCCCTCCCAATAATTTTTTCAGATGGGTTGGTATTTTTTGTCGCCAACCGATATAGAAAAAAATCTCAAATTTTGGAATTTATAATGATTTATCGAATTTTTCAGCGAATATTGTTTTCCAGAAAAAATTTTCTTTCTCTAAATTCGTTGTTTATTTTTATTCTTTATAAACGACTAAAACAGCCTAAGAAAACTTTCACCATAATGTATGGGTAAAACGAAGCACTCTCCACGGGTTTTTTCTTTCTTTTTTTCTTCTTTACACGGAAAACATAGGTTCCAGGAAGAATCAACTTTTCTGATTCTGACGTCCTGCACAGGGGGCAATAAATTAACACTTTTAACGTAGACGACGTGTCCGATACTATCAAATTACACAACCTTAGATAAGATGGTTAGCCTTTTCCCAAACATACAATGAAGGGGCCATCCGGCCTTGGATAAAAAGGTCCTACAGGCATTTCGAAGAATTCGAGAGGTGGGGGGAGTACAGTGGGGTTTTACAGTTTTGCTGCAGCGGATGACCAAACCAAAACAATCAGTAGTGTCTTTAAGGCAAAGAATATAAACGGGAAAATTTCTTTTTCCTGAGTCAGGCATAAAAATAAAATTTTTATATAAATAGATGGACAAATATCTATTAACATTTTCTAAAGGTACCAAGCCGTCTCTTGCAGTAAAGGATGATTCTCAAGGATCTAGTAGTTCCAATAAACAGTAAGTATTCAATTGTTCCTACTTATTATTTTAAAGAATTTATTTTTGTGTTGTCTTAAGTTGTCTGATTAAAAGTCTGCACAGACCTGGGCCGGGCCCGAAACTCAAACTCAGGCCGGTTTTCTTTCACTAACCGCAATTACTATTATCGTTTCGCTGTTCATATATATATGTATCTAGCTGTACATTCATGGAGAAGATACGGGCCAACTTTTTCATGAAATATTTTTATTATACGACGTTTCTTTTGCAAATTGGAATCTTTGGAAATCTTTTTGGAAGGTTATATACTGATTGCTGTATTAAAATATATTTTGTTTCTATAAATTACAGAAAAATACTTTTTCTTCATTATATTTTCAGCTTTAAAAGTATGGTTTTCTTTAATCAATCTTTTATTCCTCTTTTAATTACTATTATTTCTAAATTAATCTGGTGTATGCATATGCAGTTTTTTAAATATTCATCAATATTATTATTTCATATTACGATTGCTTGCAGACATAAGAATCTTAAAAATACTGAATTTCAAATTTTTGTATAAAAACAGATGCAATATTTCTTTAACCCTTTCAGGGGTAAGTGATTGTGTTTCTGTAATGTTGAATTCACACAGGATTTTTTTTTTTTTTTTTTTTTTTTTTTTTTTTTTTTTTTTTTTTACTAGAATGTCAGTTGTAGAATCGTATTGTTAAAAAAAAGTATCGGCTTTTTATTTTATTTTCATTTAATTTGTAGAAATTGAGTTGCGTTTAATTTCGTTGTTTTTCTACAAGGGCAAGTGATTAATTAACAAAACTAAACAGATCGGGCTCAACTTTTAGTTTTTATTTCTCGTAGGACCTTGGAACAAATATTAATCATACAGTATATTCCTTTTCTACGGATAGGACTTGTGCAGACGTCTAAAGGCGGTTCTGACAAGCAGCCTGGAAGGGTAATCACGAGTGTAGATTTGATAAATTTTTTTCCGATAAGAATTTCTGCTGCTCCCAGGCGCCACCGAAAGGGGAGGGGAGCGTCATTTATTCTTAGACTTTAGTATAAATAAATAAATAAAAAACTTTTGGTAGGGGCATGGACTAGGATGGGGAGTTCTTTTGCTGACCACCTCCAGTATTCATCACTGGTTGTAACATTAAAATTTTCTGATAATGGAAATGGTACTCATATGACTTAGTAACTTAGTTAGCAAAAACATTTAAAAAAAAAATCAAATCTTTTACGGTTAAATATTACCCAGTTATGTTATTTCAGAGATTTCCTGCACTAAAAATGGCAAGACTCTAAAAGGTTTGAAATTTCATAAAATTCGAAATATCCTAATTAGATAAATTTTTGTCAAAGATGAGGAATTATTTTAATGTCCTTTCTTGACTCTGGAAAATTTTTTCTTCAATTCTAAGTTAAAAGATAAGGAGGCCGTGCTATATATTTATATATATAAAGAATCTTTCTATAAAACAAATTCCATATCTAAAATCTGTTCACAATTTGTATACTTTTGTGATTAGAAGTATGTTTCTAGTATCATCGGTACAGGAGATAGTTTCCATTATATCTATTTTAAATTATACGGTATATGCATACGTATATATATATATATATATATACAGTCACCTCTCACTTATACGCGTTTGAAGGGACTGATTTAAAATCGCGCATAACTGAGAGCCGCGCATAACTGAGAGGATGTCGTATGCAGTAATTCTTTATACACATTATTCGAAAGAAAAACATATTGAAATATAAGAATTATGATTAATGGCATTTTATAAAGGAAAAGGGGTGTAATATTAGTATAGTGTACTAAAAAAAATCCTTACACTTTCACTATAAAATTTAGTTTTAAAAAATACAATAAAGTAAAATTTCATTTGATATAAAAGATGATATACTTACATAAAAAAATGCCAATTAGTCCTTTTTTAAGAAGTCATCAATGGTAGTTTGTTTTCGCTTAGACCGCGTTTGTACAACGACCTTTTCTAATGCATTAAAGTGCATCATTGTATTTGAAGCTACATCAGCATTTTGTATGTAGCATCTCAAAGTGTCCAGGGCTCCTAAAGCAGTAGCATAAGATGGGACAATTACAGTATCAGTTTCATCATTATCATAATCTTCTCTTTCTTTTTCACCTGTCACAATATCAAAAACAGTTTCAATATCTCTTATTGCCGTTGATGTTAATTTTTCATCAACACGGACGAAATCTTGAAAAGAAAGAGAATCTTGGCTTATTCTATTCCATACTTCGTCGTCTATGTTAAAATCATTGTTGTTGTTTTCATTTTCCTGTAATGGAATAACTTCAGCATCATTTGAATGAAAAATACCCGCTTTCTTAAAGCAGTTAGAAATTGTTGTGGCTGTTACGTTATTCCAAGAGGAAACCAACATATGCATGGCATCCAGAATCCAAATTTCCTTGAATTAATTTTTTTGCTCTAGTGATATAAACATTCTTCGCACCAAATCTTTCCTATACTGCGCTTTAACTGACCTTATTATACCGAGATCTAAGGGCTGGAGTCAGGGCCGTAGCTAGGGGGGTGCCAGGGGGGGCTCAGCACCCCCTGAAAATTTTTGAGTCCCCCCTAGGAAAGTTGCCAAGGCCACCAAATGAAATTCTGTTTTAAAAATCCAAATGAAACTGTTTAAAAATTCAACTTAGGTTCGGGGGCTTTTTTCAGTTTCGCACAAATACTAAATTGTAGTATTTGTTTAAAGACTGCAAGTAAGTACTTCAATAGGCGCGCATCCTATCTGCACATATTCAGAATTAGCAACCTTTTGTCGATGCAAACATTGACTTTTGCATCAGTTATATACTGAAATTTTTCATTTTGCAGCGTTTTTCATTATTAGCATAAAACAAAGTTATTCTAATGAGTTATAGCCAATTTAAATACAAGTGGTTTTAGCTTTTGCTTAGCAACAAAAATAATTTTAAAATGCAAAATACATCCTTGATTTTCTAATGTTTTTTATCATATAAAAACATAACTTTAGAATCCTTAAGAGCATGGAATATTCAGAAAAAAAGTAAAGGTTGCAACTCTTTTGAAACAGGTGAACTTGTCAGCTTTTTATTTACTTATTGACATCATCACTTATATTTCACTAGTATAATTATTAGAGCGACCGAAATTTCGGCTTCGGCGCAAAATCGGAGTTTTACCGAATATTCGTTTTCGGCGAAACTGCTGCCAAAATTTTGGCCTGAGCGAAATTATCTATATTTCAAAATCTCGTTCTTCTTTCGGAAATTTTCAACTTTACTCATTGATATGAGTAGTATCGGCTAAAATAAGACACTGTTTATTGCTGTGAACGCCACTGTTTATCATTATCCGTCATGCATGACTGATTTATGATGCGAGCGTAAATTATAAAGCAAGCAATGCATATATGACTAAACTTAAAAGACGCTTATCACGTGATCTTTAAAAGCGCAAACTTATCAGTGATAGAAATTTTTACTTTGAAACTCCAGATTGCTTCGAATGCTTTATGAGGAAGGTGTTGTTAAAACTCTGAAGATTTACGAAATTTATTACAAAAGATATATCGAAGTATGTATACTTAAAATATCTTTTTATTAGATTGAAATTCGTATAGTTGGAAACAATTTCTGTCTTATTGATAAATTAATTGCGTTTTATTTTATATGAAAATAAATAGATTTGTATAGCGGCACAGAGAGTCAACTTGGCACCAGAGTTAAAATTTTCCAACAGCGGAGCCATTTCAGTGTTTTCCTAGGGAGGCAGGGAGTGGCAAACCTTTTTTTTTGGGGGGGGGGGCGGTGAGTGAGCAAGATTGACCTTATTGTGCACATCCTAAAAGAAAATTGACAACTGTTACATTTTTATCCTTACATATATATTTAAAATTAGCTAAAGTACAAAATAATGTTAAACAGGTCTCACTTTGAGAATATGGAAAATAAAGTTTATTAATTAATAATTTCTAGGCTTAAAATGTTGTCTTAATGCCAATTTTCATTTTTTAGTCAAATTAAACAAATTATTTTAGCTTTTGTGCCCTTTACTTAAACTAACCTATAATGAATCATACATTCTTATCACATTCTTTGAGGAGGAAACTGACCTCCCCCCCTAACCTTCCCAAATGACACTCCTGTTTGTAAAAAATTGCACATATGGGAGCATAAAAGGTGCATATATATGTACGTTTGTTTGTTAGAAATGTGGTTCAATACACGTATAATTAATAAATTAATTAGTAACGTAATAATTATTATTTGTAATTAATAATTATATGCAGTTATGCATGTATTAATCAGTTTTTAAATATTTTTTTACACTTTCAGTTTCGGTCTTAAAAACCTGTTTCGATCGATCTCTAATGATTATACGCTGAAAATTTTCATTCTGCAGCCAGTGATGTAATTGTAAAAAAACCAAAGGGCATACGCTTTAGGCACAGGGTATACTCTAAAAAGCATATGCTATAGTGTATTTGAGAAGAGGGTATATGGTATACCTTAAAATAATCCAGAAGGTATACGCTGTATCCACCGTATATCCTCCATTACATCCCTGCCTGCAGCCTTCACTTTTCTTAGCATCATATGAGGTTATTAGAAACAATTTAATAAGAAACATAGGGCCTACAATATCAATGTGCACTAATTTACCTTTCTATATAATACTTTGATCATATATATCTGTGTTTGTGCGTGCATGTGTCACAGTGAGAGAAATAATATGAGCCCCCCCTACATTTTCTTGAGCACCCCCTAATTTTTGCTTCTAGCTACAGCCCTGGCTGGAGTCTGCTAGTACAGTTAGCAGGGAAAAATATAACTCGTGTATGTGTCAGAAATGTGAGATCTGAAGGAATGTCGGGACACTGATCCATAAATAGCAGAACTTTTCTTTTTTTTTTAGCCATCTTCCTATCGAATTCCTTTAAAAAGTCTAAAAAAATTTTCGATGTCATCCAGGCTTTGGTGCTACTTGTATAAGAACATGGCAATTTCTTGACATTTTTTAAACACTGTGGATTTTTGGATTTACCAATCACTATTGGCGGTAACTTTTCTGATCCGTCCTCATTGCAACATAAAAGCACAGTCAGTCTTTCTTTGCTGTGTTTGCCACCATAGCATGTTTCTCCCTTAATCCCCCATCGTTTTGTTTGGTAAAAGACGATAAAATAAACCAGTATCATCCCAGTTAAAAATGTTCTTAAGATGAAATTTTTGAATTAAATTTGGAAGGTCTGCGATCCATTCATTAGCAGTTGAATCCGAAACGGCTGCGCTTTCACCACTCAGACAATGATTTGTTAAGCCGTGTCTTTTTTTAAGTTTTTCTAACCATCTCGAAGAAGCCGAAAATTTTTCGATTCCCATTTTGCATGACAAAGTGAGTGCCTTTTCTTTAAATAAATCACCGCTAATGATGGTAAATTAGAAGCTCTCATTTCTCTGCACCACTGAATTAAAGTGGTTTCTAAAATCTCAAATTTTCCATTCTGAATTCTTGATAGTTTCTTTGCTTGTGTAGAATATTCACTATTCATTTTTTGATCGAGTCCTTGTTTTTTAAAATCCCTCTGAGTGTTGATTCTGGCAAATCGAATTTTCGAGCTAAACTTATTTTTGACAGTCTAGGATCATTTTCTGCTGCTTTTATAATTTCCATTTTGAACGAAATTGTTAACTTTCTTTTGCTCATTTTTATTTAAAAAAAAAAAAATCTAGATGCTACCGCAAGGACGCAAGTGACGCAAGTGACTTGATAAAATTAAAAACAGAAAGAAAAGCAGGAACCATTTGAACTGTGAGGAGGGGGGGGGGGGGGGTAAAACCGAACTGTAACATTCTCTCCACCCCATTTTTCGGAAAGGTCTTTTGACCTTGACATGTGCAGAAAATTATTTATCAATTCAAAAAAGAAAAAAAAAATGTGAATTGCGCTGTTATTTCCGCGTATAACTGAGAGAGATAATTGAAAGTGGCGCTTATAAGTGAGAGATCTACAGCATTATTTTCCTATTTCTTGTGGCGGGACCTTACGAAATTCGCGCATAACTGAGAAACGCGTATAACTGAGACGCACATAAGTGAGAGATGACTGTATATATATATAATTATAATATCTATGAATTTCAAAAACATATCAAGTTCTAATATCATTCTACTAAAATCTACAAAGAGATAATTAATGATATTGTGTAATCAGAATACCACATAGCTAATAATTAACTTGTGCAATCATAAAATTACCATAGCATGTGCTTCAATGGTAATTAGCCAAATTTACTCATACCTGAAGAACATTTAAAAAGAAAGAGAGAGAAAGGGGAAAAAATTATAAATTGCAGTTGCTATTATGTAAACACAAATGGATTAATAAATTAATTATGAACATTATTCAGTGGAAAACTGGACCACAAGAGAACCAATCAAGAATTGGATATGAAAAAACATATGTGGATGTACTCGTCAGCTTGGCTACACCCACATGTGTTTTAAAAATAATTCAGTATTTCATAATTCTACTGGCATGATGCTAAGAACAGTAGAATCAGCCAAGTATACTGAATTATTACCAGACAACAATTGGAAAAATTTTAAATTGGAAATATGTAAAATGTAAATAAAAAACCATTAAGAAATATATAATATATCACTTACAACGATTATCCTAAAATCTTTATAAATCACCACACTAAATTACCACCAGATATCATTTTTTGAAATAATATTAGAATTTAGAACCCTTAAATTGTAGAAAAAATGTTTTACTCACAAGAATGATACAGAATCCTCAAAATATAGCAACTTCTGCATAATGATCAATTCCACATGGCACGTATCAAACATGTTGACATTCGAGTCGAGTTGAGAGAAATGATTTGAAAGACAAGTTGAGAGCTCATTTTTTTTAAAACACAACTCGATCAATGACACCCCAACACAAAATAATTCAAAAACACACAAAACTATTCTGTTGATAATACTCTTATAACAAAATTATATCCGTGAATATATAATTACTCCATCTAATTTTAATTCCTGAAAGTAAAATTAATATACAAGCAATAGCTCCCTCTATAGTTAAATTAAAAATAATATCTATAATATCATCAACTAACTAAAACGTAAAGTGTCGCCATCTGTTGGTATTATAATTATTCATAATTAATATTTAGTTACATATCCATATTATTATTAACATAATCACTTCATTAAATTTAATCAATATATAAATTTTAATAAACCATACTTCCTTGTAGTTTTAATATTAAATTCGAATAAAATCCTACAATATGAATAAATATACACAGAATTTATTCATCCTGCACAGCATTTCAGATATTCTTAACAAGAGTATATTTTGTAAAAGAGATATTATTTTAAAACAAAGTGCTTTGCTGCCAGCTGTGTTAAACCACTGATATATATTATAAACTTATAATTAAATTATTAATTTTTTATTGTTACTTCTACTTAAATATATTTTAGACTTGTTATTAAATAATTAATGTATTGTTTATACTTATACTTAATTATATTTTAGATTTCAGAGATTAATTTAATGTCAAATTAAGTAATTATTATTATCACTACTGTGCTTCAATCAAATTTATGCTATGCAGTAATTAAAAATACTTATTAAATTTAATTTCATAAATAAAAATAAAAAACCATATATATATTTATACACTTTGCAAATAGATATGTTTGTGAGTTATAATAACCAATGTTATCCATGTATAATTTTATGTGTTATTGTATAAGTTAAATTATAAATGTATGAAAACTGCTCATCAATGACACCCTAAACATATGTGATCGGCAACGCACAATCACATACTATACAGAGTGTATATAATGTTCAATCAAATTTTAAATTTCCTAATATGTTATAATTGTATTAATGTATGTTATAATTGTAATATTATATCTAGTGTTATATGTTATCGCACATTAAAACAAAAATTTATTACATACAGTGTTGATAATTAAATGATATAATAAATGTTATTTAAAAGAGTTGATAATTGAATTTATCATAAAAATTGGATAACCATATATTTTTGCTTGATCTCGAATAAATCTAATATTTTTGTTTCTATTTATATCTGAGCATAAGTATTTTATACGATGTAGATAATTGATAATTATATTTTTATATACAGATTTATGTAAACATGAAGCATAATTGGTAAAAATATTTACTTTAAATGGAAAATCAAATCTCTTTATATATATTTCTTTTCGCTAACTACTTTCGCACTATTCAGATTGTTTTGTGGCTAGTCATGGTTAAATACGTTTTAGGGTTGTACAGAATATTTTACGCGTGTGTGTGTGTTCCTTAAGGCTACCGTTCCATCCGGCAAAGACACTCACTCACGAGCTAATGTTAAACCTGTGGGAAGTTTCTTTTCAAATATTTCATTTGCATTTCGACATTTTTAAATATTTTTTTTTTCATTGGATAGCTGAGGTTGATCTCTACATTCGCCTTTTTTTACTTTTTCGATTTTGGCTGCAGATTTTTTTTTATGAAGTTACTTACACTTTCGGAACCGGTTTTGAAAGTGAAAATGTGATTATAAAAAAACTGAAATCGAATGTAGGGATCAACCTCAGCTATCCAATGCAATATATATGTACATGCATATATATATATATATATATATATATATAATTATAATATCTATGAATTTCAAAAAACATATCAAGTTCTATTCTACTTAAATCTCCAAAGAGATAATTAATGATATTGTGTATACAGAATACCACATAGCTAATAATTAACATGTGCAAACATAATATTACCATAGCTGATGCTTCAATGGTAATTGGCCAAATTTTACTCATACCAAAAGAATATTGAAAAAAGAAATAGAGAGAAAAGGAAAAAAAAAAAAAAAAAAAAAAATTATAAATTGGAGTTGCAATTAAGTAAATACAAATGGATTAATAAATTAAATATGAACCATATACAATGGAAAATTGGACCACATGAGAATTAAATATGAATTGGATATGGAAAAACACATGCACATGTACTCATCAGCCTGGATGCACCCACATGTGTTTTAAATAATAATTCAGTGTTTCATAATTCTACTGGCATAATGCTAAGATCAGTAGAATCATCCAGGTACACTGAATTATTACCAGACAACAATTGGAAATATTAAAATTTGGAAATATTTAAATAGGAAATAAAAAACCATTAAGAAAATACAATATATTTCACTCACATCGATTATCCAAAAAACTGTAATTAACACCTCACTAAATTACCACGAGATAACAGTTTTGAAATAATAAAATTGGAAATATGAACGCGTAAAGTGTAGATAAAATATTTTACTCACAATAATTATACAGAATCCTTAAAATGTCACAACTTCTGCATAATATTCACATCCACATGGCAATGCATCATACATGTTGACTAAGTCGAGTTGAGAGAAATGATTTGTAAGACAAGTTGAGAGCACACTTTTTTTAAAACACAACCCCATCGATGACACCCAATCACAAAATGGTTCAAAAACACTCAAAATAATTCTGGTTTTAATACACTTATAACAAATTTATATCCGTGAATATATATTACTCCATCCAATTTTAATTCCTGAAAGTAAAATTAATATACAATCAATAGCTCCCTCTATAGTTAAATTAAATATAATATTAACAATATATATATATATATATATATATATATATATATATATAAGTTTTATTATATATATATATAAACTTTTGTTAATAAAAACCATTAAATCATTTAAACATACTATAATATATTAACCGACAATTACAATACAATATAACGAAATAACCAATAAATTGAGGTTAGAAATATCAAAATGCAAATGAAATATTTGAAAAGAACTTACCCATAGGTTTAACATTTGCTCCCAAGTGTCTTCGCCTGACGAGACGGTACCCTTAAAGAGTTCGAATGTCTTACTGAGAATAACATATGACTGTTTTATTTATTTTTGTGGAAGCTTTTCATTGAAACAGGTACCTCCATTCAGGTCACGTATCATGAATAACGATCAAAACTCATTTTCACCCACCAGAAAGTACACGTTTGATGTTGATGCACTGCATTTAAAATTGCTGCCATAAATTTTAAGAATTTGATAAAATGCTATTAACTTTGAATTTTGTGCTCTACAAAATCTTTAAATTTTGTGGTCTTTAAAAAAGTTTACAATATATTGTCATAGGATGTCAATTTTTTTGTCATGATAACCATATTTTGATACTTGTCAATGTTAAATTTGTCATATTGATGACCTTTTATCTCAGGAACTGTTTCATGGAATCAGGTGAAAATTTAAAACCTTATATATTTTTACATTATTTAACACAGAGATTTCTTGAAATTGGCTGTAATTATAATTTTATGATTTTTATTAATTTGAAAATTAAAAGTCTTTATAATTTTCATAGAAACTTATCTAGAAATGCGTTTTCCTTGCAATTGTTGCAGAAACCTACTGCGAATTTTTTTCTTAAAAATTAGTGGTGCTCAAAAAAATGACCAGTACGAGCCTTGAAACTACTTTAAAAAAATTTAAATTAAAAAATTAATTAAAAATAACAAAACTTCACATTCCAAAAACTTGCGTTAAACTACATACATATGAGAGAAAAACGTGTGTTAAAAATCTCAAAGGTGTATCTTGCATAGTTTATGAGATAAAAAGTCATTTAGACAAAAAAAAAAATCGAATGAAGTTCGATACGTTATTATAAGACGTACATCAATAAATTTAATGCATTCCACCACCATAGAAAGGACTATTTTGGCCCTATTCTTCAAGAAAAGCGTCTTCTATTTTCTTTTGCTTCTCGACAATGAAAAAGAAAAAAAAAAGGAAAAATCTAAAGTGTCCGAACTTTTTTAAGTAATGTAATTTTTTGGTTTAAATTTTCTCATAGATTAACACAGAATTCCGAGGTCAGCGGGGTTTACTGAAGTATCCCTTTAAATTCTGTTATAAAAATTTACAATCTTTTCCTCTTCAATATTCAGCCTTTTTATTTATATATTTATTTTATTCAATAATAGTTTTGTTCATACGGATAAAAAGATTCTTAGTGAATATTCTAGGTTTACCTATCGTGGCATATTTAGCTTTAATGCTTTATGAGTGGATGCACTGTTTTCCAAGTGTGCCGTGTCGTTTTTCAAATGATAGATCTTTTTAAAACCGCACAAAAAAAGCGGCTTATTTAAATTTTAGTTCGCGGATAGCTCCAGACGAATTTTCAACTTCTAAAATGACTTCCAGGTGATCGTTAACATTTCTACATCATCATAAATTTTCAGTACAATTTAATCTATTCATCAATATATAAAAAAGATTCTTATACAAAGAAAACATCATGTGTTGAAATTTATAAATTAATTAGAACTATACATATGAAATGCTACAATGCACTTTGTGATATGTGATTTGTCACTTTTATCTTTGAAAGGTGTCCTTGCTTTTAACAGCATTCGGTTTATTCTATGCTGGGAAGTTTTTAGTATGATTCTAAGTTATTTGTAATCAAGTTATGTTTCTGAATTTCTGTTCGGCAACAACATATACAATGTTGAGTTTGTATGCATTGAGCTGTTAATTTACATTAAATAAGGAAACCATTCTTGTAAATTTCTAAATGTTTTTCATATATATATATATATATATATATATATATATATATATATATATATATATATATATATATATATATATATATATATATATATAATTTTTTTTTTCTGAACGGTTTTGTATGTGTGTGCTGAGGTGTGAACATTAAAATAAATAATATCAGTATTTGCAATTATTATCTCATATAACCTTCATAATTCACATTAAAACCTTTTTTCAGTATCTTATTTTCTGCACCAAATTCTCTAATATAATTTTAGCAAATGTATTTATAATTCACGGTTTTACAAGAATATCTGCAGTGTAGAATTATATTTATGATTCTACTAATTATATATACAATGAACGAAGTAATCTGTACTGTTTCTTTACATTAAAAGAAACAATGTTATATATACATCATATTTTGAGATTCTTTCTAACTTTAGTTCTTTATAACCATTTTTTTTTAATATATGAAAGTTCAGATTGGTAGATTTTCATTTACTATAGCCAGGGCCGTCTTCTTAAAGCGACTCGGGTGGAAAAAATATTTTTGAAGCCCGGCACTTTTTTCCCTTAAAAATTTTAAAAAGTCGATCTTCAAAAGCCCTGTTGAAGTTTCCCTTATAAGCTCGATTACAAGATGGGCACTCAGCACGAGTCAAACATTTTTTGGACTTCCTCTCTTTTAAGTTATTTTCAATCTCGTTCGGCAGACCCTATGAGCATGAGCCCCGGGTGCATTTCAACCAGTGGTCTGTCTTTCCACATGGATGAACCTGACATCAGCCGTTTTATGATTTAGGGATTAGTAATAATAACTATTTTAATAAATTTTAATAACACTCCTTTTATTTTAATGCTTATCTGGATGTAAATAAACCTCCATCTACATACAGCCATCATTTATGTTCATATATGCTATATGTATGCAACTATAAGAGGAGTTTACATGCATACATGTGCGGTTTACTTTAACAACTATTTTCGAAATTTAATTAATTTAAACACAGTAAATTTTCTAAAAAATTTACTTTTAAAATATAGTGGTGCGAATAGAATATAAAAATAGAATCATGTATTTAAAGCTACCGTCCGTTAAGGGTTAAATGTCATGTGTGGTGTCAAATTAAGAGAATGGAGAAACAAATTTCAGTATATGTATATATTTCTAATTATATTATTGTTAAGCAGAATTAAAAGAAAAGCAAGGCAGAAATTTCACAATGTTAGAAAGGATTTCATATTCAACAAGCAGTGCATGATTTGTTCTTTCTGGTTTATTTATATAGAGATTTTTATAAATTTGATATATGTCTTTTATTTTTCATTTTGCTACATTTTATTCACATTAGATTTAATTTTATGTATGAGTTATTAAACATTTAATTGGTTTCTTAACTCCAGAAATGCTGAACCTCCTACAGATGAAAAATCTTTAAACAGCAAAAGAAAAGGTAGAGTTTTTCAAAAGAGCTGGATAGACAAATTTCCGTGGATTGAGTATGAAAATACCAAGGAACACGTTTTTTGTTCAATTTGCAAAGAATGCTCGGGAAAAAAGATGTTGTTTTCCAGTAAAAAAGAAGAAAATTTTATTTCTTTGGGATATAAAAATTGGAAACATGCGCTGAGAAACTTTCATGCACATGAGAATTCTAACTGTTACCGAGAAGCAGTTCTGAAAATAAATTCTCTTAATTCGGGCGTAAATGTATCAGCTTCCTTAGATGCAGGAAAAAAGGCTGATATGACCGTTGCAAGGGATGCCCTTAAAATTATTTTTACTAGCATTCAATATGCTGCGCGTCAAGGTATTGCTTTGCGAGGACACGATCCATTGCAATCAAATTTCTGGCAGCTATTGAAAACGCGAGCACAGGACTCTAGTGCTATTGCTAGCTGGATTAAAAGGGAATCAAAATTCAAATGGTTATCTCCGGATATCCAAAACGAAATTTTGGAGATGATGTCTCATGCAGTATTGAGGACTGTCACTGATAATATAAAAAAGAACAAATATTTTTCTATAATTATGGACGAAACAGCTGATATCTCCGGAAAAGAACAAGTTAGTATTTGTTTTCGGCATGTATCTGCAAGTGATTTTTCAGTGAATGAGGATTTTGCAGGATTTTATGAGACTGACAACAGAAGCGTTGTTTTTAATTTTAGATGACGCACTTAAAGGATTCCAGTTATCATTTGAAAACTGCAGGGGGCAGTGCTACGATGGCGCAAGCAACGTTGCTGGTAAATTTTCTGGTGTGCAAGAACGAGTAAAACAGCGCCAAACATCTGCTGAATTTGTTCACTGTTTAAATTTAACGGTGCAAGATGCAATGAATAATATTTCAAATACGCGTGATTGCTTCAACATTGTAAAAGAAATGGTCAATTTCATAAAAGCGTCTCCAAAGCGTCTTTCAGCTTTTCAAAATTTGCAATCACCAGACATGGGCAATTTACGTCCTCTATGTCCCACAAGATGGTTGATGCGTGCCAGCAGTGTCCAGAGTGTTTTGAATAATTATGAGTCCTTGATGGAATTTTTCGAGAATCAAAGTTCCGTTTCTATATCAAGATATGACGTAGCTACTAAATGTAGCGGCTTTCTTCGAAATTTGATTTCTTTCGATTTTTTCTTTGCACTAAGCAACATAATAAAAATATTAGGACCAATTGAGGAGGTACAAAAAACATTGCAATCGCCCAACATCTCACTGAGAAATATCCAAAATCAAATCGATATTTTAAAAGACCTTTTGACAACTTAAGATGAAGTTACGTCAGATGAAGAATTTTCAGCATTTTGGAACGAAATTGTCTCTAAAAGTAAAGAATTTGATTTAGAGGAACCAGTATTGCCAAAATCCGAAGAAAACCGAAGCGCATTGACGAAGGATGTGATCCCCATATCTATGAAAAACCTGAAGACTACTATAGCATAAAATTTTTTGAACTACTAGACAGTATTCAAAATTCTTTAAATGAACGATATAATAAGTGCAATACTTTTTCTAAATTGAAAAACATTGAAGAATTATTATTAATCTCTTTAAATTCTCGATAAGCTTTAACATCTGAAAATTTAAAAAACGTTCTTGGTGAGAATTTGATGGCTGATTTTGATATCGAGAGATTAATATTGCACATTATGATGCTGTCAGACGTGTGCAAGACAAGAGAGCAAACTTTTGAAAGTCTTTCTGACCTGAAACACTTTTTCCAGAGTGATAAGAATATTGCTACAACATTTCTGGAAATAACCCAATTGATCCAGATTTTCTATGCAATTCCTGTGACCACTTGCACAGCTGAACGAAGTTTTAGCATGCTTCGTCGACTGAAAAACTTTTTAAGATCGACTATGACTCAGCAAAGACTAAACCATGTTGCTATTTTAAATACATATCAAGAAAAAGTTGATGCATTGAATGTAGAAGAACTCATAAATGCATTTATAGTTAGGTCGCCTCAGAGACAAAATACTTTTGCAAATTTTTAATTAGATTATTTGAAAAAAATATATAGCGTGGGGCACCACCCACGTTTCTGTATCACGAATATTTTACTTCTAATTAAATTACATTCAAAATAAGTATGGGTCTGACTTTCTTATAAAGTTTCCAGAAAGAATACGTACTTTTGAACCTGGAATTACATATAACTACCACTATCTTTTTAATTAGTTTTCACAGCCAAGGAAAGTTCTACAACATATAAATATTAAATCATTATATATTACTTCATTGGAAAAACGGCTGAGTGCCTAGGTAAGCAAAAGAGATTAAGCACCAACACAAATCCCTGTGAACAGCACTCCTTTTATTATTATTTGTTTACAGGGAGTAACAAAGTTAGAGTGTACAAACAATTCTACTTGGGAACTTTGTGCAATAGCCACAAACCATTTTATACAGTGCATCAAAATAAGGATAAAAAATCGGGTACCCCAACTGGTGATAAACGGGGTAAAACATCAAGTAGGGATATCTCACATGATGTCAAGGATAAAATAAAATCTCATATTGAAAGTTTTCCAAAGATTGTATCTCATTACAACAGAGCAAACACTAAAAAAACATACTTAGATTCAGGGCTTAACTTACAAATAATGCATGATTTCTACTTTCAGAAGTGCAGAGAAAGCAACGAAAAGCCAGTAAAAAACTTCATTTAATCTCGATATAATAACTAATTTTTTGTCTTAATTTATATACTCATTCTTTTTCTCCCCCATCTATTGAAATAGCACACTGAAAAAGGAAAGCTTTCGGGTTCATATTTAACATAATTCAATATTTAAGATAGTTTGCGTTCAATTAAATATTATATTTAACTTACGTAAATTTATTAATTTTGTGAAGATGCTATTAATTAGTTTGAATAAGTGGAAGAAGCAATTTGCTGTTATTGTATTAAAATATAGTTAGTAATAAATGTTTTACTATCCACTGATGTTTATTCGAATTAATAAACGAAATTTCACTTTGTTAAATTATAAAAAGTTAAAAAAATTAACAATAACATGGTTCTTTTATGATAGAACCCTGTTATTCTAAGCAAGACACGATGTTTGAGAATAATATGGTTCTATCAAATTTTTTAAATGTAAAAAAATCCACGAAAATAGAACTTTGATTTTGTAGAATTGCTGTCTTATACCTACATAAAAATTTATTATTGCCAAAAGTTTTTTTTCAAACTTTAATAGCTGCACGTACAGAGCATGCTGATTTTCAAAGTGTTCTAATTGCAAAATGAGTTTTTGCCAGATAGAACCATCTTATTCTCAGGTGACGAGATGTAATTGCACGGTACTTTTTTCAACGGGACTACGTTATTTTTCTGATTACGATAGATTCCGTTTAAACAGATTTTGCTGTATTTACATAATATTTTTATATATATTTGTTATATGTACATTAAAACCTGCCAAAACGGAGCCTGTCTATAACAAATCCTCGTCTTAAATGAAAACTTTTCGTGATTCGACGAAAGGATTACCATACAATCATACCTACTAACCAGTCAAATATATTTTTTCGGTGCTTTGCACTTTCTTTTTCACAGACTTCACTGTATAAATATTTAATCTGTGTAAACGAAAGCAGTCTACAAAAGAATCTTGTCTCAATCGGAAACATTCCATAGTTATAACGAAATGAATTCCTTAAAAGTTTACCTGTTAAGGCAGAAAGCTGCCTAAAACGAAATTCTCCATGATTCCTTGCAATTTCATCTTAGAAATCAGAGTTGGACAAATTTGTAATCCCAATTATCTGCAATGTAATTACAATTTAATCTCTATGTAATTAATTATAGTTAAACACATTAATGCAGAGAAATTTCGTCATATAATGGGATGGGGTGGTGGTTCTAGCTACAGTGCTGCAAGAATTTTTACGGCATGTAATTTTAACTATAATTAATTACATACAATTAAACTGTAATTACACTGCAGATAATTAGGATTACAAATTTGCCCAACTCTGTTAGAAATCATTACTGTTTTTGTATCCATAATGAAATAATTAGTTCCTCATTCCAAGGGGTTCGGACTCTCCCCCTCCCTCCCCCCTCCTCCCCTCCGGCTACGCTCCTGACTGAGCCCCTCCAATAATTTGCAAAACTCTACGCCTATGCTTGGACATCGCGAAATACCTCGCATTTTCAAGACTGCGTTACCGAGTTTTCTGCTGTTATTCGCCAATAAATGTGGTTCCAGCGTGATGACGCTCCAACACATTACGTAAATGTTGTGTGTGATTGCTTGACCAGAAAATTTGGAGCTCAATGACAAATATCTTGGCCACCACGGTCATCGGATGCATCTCCAATTGATTTCTTTGTCTGAAGTTCAATGAAAAACATGGTGTACGAGGCTCCTGTTGACAGTGAGACGGATTTTTTAAAATGAAATTATATATTTACTAATTATGTATTTATTTTTAAGTAATTTCTCGTATTTTGGAAAGCTTTTTTTTTTCCCCTCAAAAATTTTCAATGCAGAATTGAATAACACTTCTGTACCGAGTCGGATAAACTGATATTATCCTGCTTGTTGTCGTGCATATACTTCATAATTTTACAAAGCGATCGGTTTTTATTATTATTATTATTATTTGCGGGGGGGGGGGGGTTAGCCAGATAAAAATAAATATATAAGATTTAAACTATTATGAAGTGTAAAAAAGAGGGGGGGGGGGCGGAGCTCTCCCATAGCCCTGTTAAATGGCATCCCAGTGCTAATAAAATAAACTTTTTTTTACTGACACAGTATTAAAAAGTTATTGAGGTAAAACAGAAGCAAATTCAATGATAAATTTAACTATTCATTTACCATGATAAAAAAGTAAAAAAAAAAATCCTGACGTTCATATAGCAGATGGCGCAAAGTGTGAGCCTCGGAGCATCCAATTGCTGAAATTCATGATTTTTTTCGAGACCGTTGACATCCTGTAAGATTAGTAATAAAATATATCTAATTTTCAAAGATCAGAAAATGAAAAAAAAAGCCGAATATTGCAGATCCGCAGAAAAATCGCATGAATGAGTCCCACTCCCCCCATCCTTTGATTCCGCTGTAAAAATCGAGGTACACGACCCATTGCAGAATTTTATATCAAAGTGTTTTTAATAAATTACAAAATACTAATCAATCAAAACTAAAATATTCAAATAATACCAAACGTACAAAAATTAATTTTTCATCATAATAATGCATAAAAATACAAACTCATATTCGATAAATTGGGATTCTACACATAAAACTTTATTTCTTTTCAACCATAAATACCGAATCAATTTCGGGAAATATTCTCAATTGCGAAAAATTTAAAATCAGAAATGCGCTAAAATATAAATCCAGGTGGCCGGTATTGAAATCGAATGCCTAATTCGATGCCTTACTCTACTTTAAAGTATTTAATTAATAAATAAATAATAATTTAAAAAAAACATATCTATCCAAATATTACCCAAATATATGTGAAATTAAATTTCCATCAAAAAGAATGCATAAAAATATAAACTGAAATTCGATGATTTTGGATTTTAAATATAGAACTTTACTTTTTCTTTTCAACTTTCAACCATAAGTGCTTAATCAACTTACAGTTGTTTTATGTAAAAAGTGATTGAAGGTTCTCCGTTATTATTAAAATAGTAATTGTAATGGAGATAATCAAATATCATCCTCATTATAGTGTGATTGTAACTCTAATTTCTTAATTTACATTACAAGAATATAATGATAATCCTAATCTTTTCAAATACAGTTGTAATAAAATCTAGTTTAAAATTTTACTGTTTCCATAGCTCGTTATTGTAACAAAAATTTCTTAGTCACCATTACAGCACCGTAATGAAAATCATAGCCTTTTGCAGTACAATTATAATCTTATTTTTAAATTTGCCATTACAATTATAACTAAGTTTTCAATTACAATTATATAATTATAATAACCTCATTTGTGATTAAGATTGCAATGCTAATGTATTTGATATTCGTAAATGATATTCGTATACAGGGCCACACAAAAATAATCCAAATACACTATACCGTCATGGCCGGATATTTCTTGAAATGCGTTTTGCAGCTGGTTTAAATTTTAGTGTGTTATGTGATGAGCATATGATCATTAATTTCTATACATGACCACTCAAAATAATTCGAATGAATACGTTACCATTTATAGATAATTATTGCTTGGTATGTGTTTAAACTGAACGAAATTATATTTTCGATGAAAAAAAAAACGCTAGACATGCTTTTCCTTCACACATTGTTGCACCAAATTAATTTTACAAACATTTGTGTGTAATGAATATAATATATATTGGCCGGTATACAGTGTGTCTGTGTATTATAAAAGTTGACACGCACTTTAATTTGTTACCTGCTGGAGATAAGTAGATAACGTAAATTATAAAAAAAGTTTAAAATAAAGTAAACAAAAAATAATATTGAAGTAATATTGTCAATGAAATAATTATCTTGTTAATTTTCAAACATTTATACAATAACTCTTTATGCGGCTCTTCTATTCAAAATTTGTCAGTCAGAAAAATTTTCCTTTTTGCTGCAATAAAATCATTAAAAATCTGCATATATTTAAAGTTAAATTTAAAAAATGAAGGAAGAAAGCTGACTTATAAAACCTTTTCGAACCATTTAAATATTACTTTATCAGTGAAAATGGTCCTGGGCACATATTGGCGATAGCATTTTTAGAACAAAATTAAATATTAAAGAAAAAGAAAAAAATGCATCGCAAGTGTATCTACATAAAAAGCTCCACGGGCAGAAATCATGTAAAGAGACAGTGTAGTTTTAAAACTTACAAATAAAAAAAAAAGAAGAAGAAGAATTGGCTAAGCATGCTCTATGTATTTTCCGCCAGCTGCAATACATAACTGGGGATCAACCGCACATGTTTATTATCATCCCTGTTACTGTTACCTTCTTGTAATACCTCATAGCTTTTCTAATTTGATATACAGTCGTTGTCCCCTTCTTCCCCCTGCATATTTCCTACCTTATTTTAAACTTTTTTGCATCTTACATTGACTACTTATCTTCAAGTTTAAATTTTATTGGACGCCCTGTAAAAGTCGACCTTAGCTCAGACTTGAAGACTTTGTCAAAAAAATGCAATACTTTAATAGCAACGTGGTTCGAAGTGGTTTTTAGTGACAAAACTTGATGCTTGAAATTAATATTAGTAATTTAACTTTAATGAATAATAATCTGTTTAATCTTCTAATTCATTCTAATCTTTAACGATTCATCCTTATCTAAGTGAAAACCACAGCCTTACTCAAAATTTGGAAAGCGGTAAATCATAGAATGGCTACTGATACAAAATCTAGAAAATATAAAGAGGTGAATTTTTTTTTTTTGAAAATAAGTATTTCTGTAAAGTTCATTGAAAGAGGGAAAATAATACATATTATTAAACTGTGAGAGAATTAAATATATTGCTGTTGTTTTCAACCCACTTTCCCCCTTTTATTTAAATATTTAATAAATAAAAGAAATTAATTTGAGCCACTTTTTTACCCGCTTTCTTTTATCTTAGATTTCTGTATCTATGTGACAGTCAAATCTTGTGATTCATTTTTCACCCACTTCCTGTTAACGTAGAGCTTTGAAATTTGGAAAATATATTTATGTATACCTGAGGAAAATACATGAATTGGACATTAATTTTTTAAAAATTAGATCAGTAAGGGGGGGGGGGTCGGTCAACGTCGGCACAAAAATGGCATTTACCCCCATAGAAATAACATTACGATTGTTTAATTGAAAAAAAAATAGCTCCATTGTTTCAACATTCATCCATTTTCACCACATTGCTGCCCGCATCAGTATGACTTATGACATCATTGAGCGACGCACACATTTGTGCTTTATAATATAAGTTGACTTTTTGTGAATTTTAATGAAAGTATGTTTTTTTTTCTATATTTAATTTATTTTTACTAACGTTAAAAGTAATTTTATTAGGAAAGTGTTTCTTAAATAAGTCATCTGGCACAAGCATAAGTATTATTTGCCATAGAAACTCTACTTCAAAATTATATCTTTAAAAAATTTCCGCTCAGTTCTTTAAACACTTATAGAATGGCATGGATTCAAATCAATTTATAACTAGAGTAGACTTTTATATCGCTATTAATTGTGTGGTAACATTCACTGAGACGATTCCCACATTAAAATTTCAATTCATCGTAGAGAATATTTACGAGTGAAATAACTTCTATGTCAAATTCGAAGTTTCTAGTACTGATAGTTTCAGAAGAATAACAATTTAAAAAAGTTTTCGGCTTATATCAGCACTTAAAATTTCGAATATTTTAAAAGCCATTCTTCGTGAGCATCTGCATGTTAATAGGTACCAGATAAATCGTGATGAAACGAGTTTAGAAGATTTACTTAACAATCAGGGCTCCCAAATGGTCCGCTTTTTGAATACCAGTATTTTCTTAGAAAAATTTTATTTTTAGATTTTTCTTGTAAATTTTGCAGAAACAACCTTCGGAAGTAAATTTTTGCAGATAAGTTTTAGAAACCTACTAAGAAATTTTCTGTTAAAAAATATTGGTATTCAGTTTGTGAACCATTTGAGAGCCCTGGACAATTATCCTTTTAAAATGTAAATTAAAAAAAATAATAAATAAGATTTTACGAGCATGTAAGTCCTGAAAGTATATGTGTGCCAAGTTTTAAGTCAGTTACTCTTGCTCAAATATTTCCACACAAATCATAATGAAACCAATATTTTTGAACGTCTTTCTCCATTTCATCCCATAAAAATTCAATACTTACAGATTAGAAGTAACCTAGTAACTGATTTAAAGAGTTACTAATTCTACAAAAATCTTGATGAAAAGTGATTTTCAGAAATTTTCTTTATACGGATACTGGTCTATTTCACCCCTTTCAAATTCGTATTGGAATGTTCGGAAAGTTCCTTTCATTTGGGAAAACTAATTCGTACCGGAAAATACTGCCCGTCAATTGACATTAGGTATTGAAATTAATGTCTAATAATTAAATGATAAAATTTTCCGGTACGAATTGGTTTTCCCAAACGGAAGAAACTTTCTGAACAACCCAATATTTTTACACGTTGTTCAAAATTTTGTATAGAGTTTGGGCAGTGGCATATATAATCCAGAATGATAAATAATCTTTTCATCATATATAACATACCTGCGAAATTTAATCTCAGCCGAAAACACCGTTTAAATGCTACCCTGCTCAGACACATACACATATTGACTCATTGCAAAATCACCAAACACAGACTTTGGGAATCTTCAAGAAAATACCAACTCGCACACATGCATAGTACGCACATACATAGAGAATTGTTACAGAAATAGGAAAAGCGGACTCAGGGAACCTCTAAAAGTAAAGATATAAATTTCATAGTCTTTTTTTCTTGTCATGATTACAATATTTTCCTTACATTATACGTATCCGTAATGTAAAAATGCAATAATTTTCAATGCTCTTAGTATACAATAGTTATTCTATGACTATCTCAAAAATAAACAATGTCTAACAGTCTCGTTGCGTGGATTAGTGTTATTAAATTACGAATTCTATTTCAAATACGTATTTTCACACATGAAATAAGGTTAACAATATTTTAATTTATGGGAAGCTATGAACGACCAACAGATAAAAAACTTTAATTAATTTAATTTAAATAAATTTTAATTTAAAATTTAAAATTGAATTTTTCAATTACTTTTCTTTGCAATTCAAAATGAAAAGCAAGATTCATAATCAAGTTTGCCCTATGGGTGATACAGATACAGACCCTAATGATCGAGACTATGAGCGTCCCCCCACTTTTTTCCCCAGGACTACACCACTGTGGTGAAGGGTATATACCAGGCTGTGCGGTGCAAAATGTTTGTGTCATAAATCATTTAATAACTTCCGTGATTTAATAGTAATGAATGTAAGGTCGTTACAGGATTTACAACTTTATCATAATACGTATAAAATAATATATAAACTTGCACATTATATACATACATACAGTATATCAGGGTGGCTAGTGGTCAGGGAAAAATACAGTCAAAAAAGTGATAAACACCAGTATATTCTTATAGAAAAATTCATGTTGATTATTTGATCGAATAATCAACATCATTTTTTCTATAAGAATATATTGGTGTTTGTCAATCTTTTTGACTGAATTTTTCCCTGACCACTAGCCCCTGTATATACATAAAACTTAGGAATTTATTTTCTTTCTATTTATTTTCTTTCATTCTTTTTATAATGACGTAAGATGTATAGTGAACGTATTGGTGTACGTAATGTTCACTGATTACTGAAATGATAAGACGTACGCAGCGCACGTCCTGGTCGCTGATTACTGAAATGAGAGGACGTACGCAGCGTACGTCCTGGTCGCTGATTGCTGAAATGAGACGACGTACGCAGCGTACGTCCTGGGAGTGAAGGGGTTAAAACGGAATTTCCTGTACGTTTTCGTCTAAGTAGGTTTTATTTTATCAGGCTTATGGTGGGGGGTCCACATTGGAACTATTACCGGGCCCGCGGTCTTTCTGTACGACCCTGCATTACAGACTAAACAAGATTGCGAATTTGCCCAACTCTGCTTCAAAAGCTGCAAATAGCAAAGTGTTTCCGATTAAAACATCAACTAGTTTGGCAGCTTCTGAGAACATAAAATTTGCGACTAACTTAACGTCTGATCCTTTCTTCTTCAAATGCTTCAGTTGAACGAATTTTCAGCACATTTAAGAACTGCAAGACTGCTCATCGAAACAGACTTAAAATCGAAATCAAATTCACTGATAGTATCAAGGAAGGCACCAAAGAGCAGGATGAAAGTGTAAACTTTAAAGCAATGCTAAAAGCTAATTTGTGGGATTAGTGGGCATAAAGATTCATAGTTGAATAACAGATTTTCTTTTATTCTTTCATATAGATTTGTATTTTTATATTTTACTTTTTAGGGTTTCGTTCATCTCACGAAACCCTGTTACTCCCGCTCCGTTGTCCGTCACAGAGCCGTTCTCAGAAACTAATGACTTACAGGCCTGAAAATGTGTGTGTACTTATATCTCAATACCTACCATGAAGCTCAAAATATTAAAATTTGAAAAAATCGTATTAATGTAATGTAGAGAGAAAAAAAAAATCTAACAGCATTTTTCTATTAAATTTAAACATTTTTCTTTATCAGTTGCCAACAATTAAAAATCCACAACAAAATTCTTTCTTCAATAATTAATTTTCTGTTGAAAGATTTCCACATGAAAAATGAAAATGAAATAAAAAGTTTCACCAATTGAAAAAAAAGATTAATAGGGCGTCATATTGGTAATAAAACGGAAATTTTCAAACATTTCTCAATAATACAAGGCGTATGAGTATGTGTGTGTACAGAAAGCAGATTAATATCACGTCATTAGAAAAATTAATCTGACGACATATTGGAAGTTTAACGGATTTTTCAAATGTTTGAGAATGATACAAAGCGAGTATCAGAGATATAATAGAGTAATAGAGAATAGTAATAGAGAATAGAGAGGTAGGAGAATAGGAGTAATAGAGAATAGTAAATATATGAGTTTGAGGAACGTATTGAATCATGATAAAAACCTGATTATGAATATATTCGCATATTTTAACATTTTGAAGGTGTACAACATGTTTAATTATTATTATTATTATTATAAATATCGCAATTAGTCTAAATGACAGATATTATTATCACAGTGTATAATAGCGGGCGAAGCCCGCTATCGGGCCTGTTCAGATATTCGAAAAAACGAAAAAATAGACCGGTAAATTTGTACTTTAGAAAAAACATGACTCTTTTTTTGTTGTTGTTGCTAAATAAAATTTATTTGGATTTATTAAAAAAAGGATAAAGTGTTTTGAAAGGAATATTAAACGAAACCCTTTGTGCGATCTTCGATCACACTTACCCGCTTTTTTGTATATTTCTGTAGTCTAGAATTTTTTACATAAAAATTTCGATAATATATGTATTTAAAACTTTTATTTTTTGAGAAATTTTTTTATGTTTATCAAATATTTCGTTGCTTGTTGCAAAATTAATTTGGTATCTTTTATGTATTTTTTTTCTCTTTTATGTATATGATAGATTCAATAATTAAAAATCATCTTTTATTAAATTTATTTGAAAAAGCATGTGTAAATTTTATTTATATGCATTGAAAAAATCAAGGAAATTTCTTAACAAGAGTGTTAAGTCACTTTTAAAGATAAATATGTCTACAATAAAATATTTATAATTGCAACATTATCGATGTCAATATTATAACACAACTACAAATTTATTTTCAGTTTCATTGTTTGTTACAAAATTTATTTAGTATCTTAATTTTTTTCCTTATTTGTATATGGTAGATTCAATAATTAAAACACATCTTTTATTAAATTTTTTTTGATAAATCATGTGTACATTTTATTTTTATGCATTGAAAAAAACAAACCAATTTCTTCACAAGAGTGTTAGAAGTCATTATTAAAGAGAAATATGTCGTCAGTAAAACATTTACCTTTGTCACATTGTCGATATTATAACAGAATTACAGATTTATTTTCAATTCCATTGCTTATGGCAAAAGTAATTAATTTAGTATCTTTTTTTTTCCTATTATGTATTTGGTAGATTCAATAATTATAAATCATCTTTTATTAAATTTATTTGAAAAATCATGTGTAAATTTTATTTATATGCATTGAAAAAATCAAGGAAATTTCTTAACAAGAGTGTTAAGTCACTTTTAAAGATAAATATGAGTAGATAATAATTGGGGGTTCTACGCCAGCGCAGTTCGCGCAGTCGACCTCTGAAGGTGAAGTTCAAGGTTACCGGAAGTGGCAGGTGTGGACACCGGAAGTCGCAGGTAGGGATAACAGGCATGTTGAGACAGGAAGTGAACAGGAAGTATGATCGGAAACGCGAAAGAAAGTTTAACCGGAAACACGACAGGAAGTGAATGCGATAAGGAGAGAGGGGGAGGGCTTATTTTTGTGGGGGGCTTATGCTAACCTGAAATAAAAATGGAATTATTTCTTACTTTGTAAAAATTTAACATAAAATGTATCTTTTTTTTTTTTTTCCACCTGAAATAAAAATTTTATTTGCTAACTAACACCTAATATAAAAATGGAAATCTTTCTGACTTTGTTTTACTTTCTAAAAGTTTTACATGAAATTTATTTTAAGACTGGAAACGCGACAGGAAGTAAGACCTGAAACCGGATTAGACATGCTTTTTCCAAAAAGGGTTTTCAGGAAGCAGTAAACATGTTTTGGGAACATGTTTGGGAGCTTGTTGCAACAGGAAAGGCAGTTTAAAAGACCGGAAGTGATTAAGCGATAAGAAAAATACAGGAATATACACGTAGATTTTGTTCTTTGTAGAGGGTGAAATTTTATTTTATTTTTTATTTAAAGAGTTTTCTTTTTCTTTTCTTTTTTTTTTTTTTATTTAAAGCGTTTCAAATTATTTTTTATATTATTATTTTTTTTTTTTTTGTAGTGTGTTACGTATTATTTTAATTTTTAGTGACGTTAGAACCTGCAATGTTCTGTACCACACATGTCTTATCTTAGGTTATCAAGGATGTGTATGTGTTGTTATCTCTTTAAATGCGAGAGATGGGGCTTCAGACCTGCGTTGAGATATCTTTATCATAGTTTTAATGAACTGCAGGAAATTGTCTTTAGCTATTGAGTAATTCGCGAGTTTTGGTTTAATATGAATGCTAGTACATCTGTTTGTTTAATTTACAAGCACATTTCTCTTACAACATTCTGTCAACAGATCATTTCTATATTCGAAATAATAATTTAGAAGGAAAATTTTTATATGAAAATACTATGAAATGTCATTTATAGAGATTGACAAAAATAGCATGCTTGATTCTTTCTTGTATTAACCTTATATTCGAAATAGAGTTTTGTTACGAAAAATAACGTGTTTACATATTTTAAAAACGAAAGCAAAGTGATTTTTACAAATGTAACTATAAGCTATACACCCACGCATTTGTGTTATTGAATTAAATTACAATGCTTAATATTGTATTCACCGTACTATTTTCCTGCAAAAGCCGTTTCACAAACTTGTGTACTGAAATTAATGTGGCATTTTTAGGGAAAAATTAATTCAAGTTTTTAAGACTAATCTTTCAAAGGAAAAAAAGATTTGTCATACTTTCTCTTACATTATATCTTCCGTTTTTTAAGTTTACAAATTTGTGGAGTAACTTAAATAATCGTTTTTATACTAATTAAACAATATATTTTTTAATTATATGTTTTTTTAATTAACTTGTAATAGATTCTTTTTTTTCTTTTTCTTTTTCTTAAAAGGGTACTGTAGAATAACTTATGTCACAAATACTACATCCTTCTTTAGTTAAATATGTTTCACTTAAGACATGACAAAGTGTCTTAGAAACATTTCATTTTGGAGTTAAGTGATTAAACAAGAAAAATATTATTTATAAAAACACAACACATAAGACTAGCGGCTGAGAGGTTCTACTCTCAAAGCTGATAGATGGAAGGTGTTAGGTTTAAACCTCTCTCACGGTCGTCGACCTAACCGTTCGAAGTTTTCTTCGAAACTTGTCAATATGGGTAAGAACACCTTAGAAAGACCTACATGGAGACACTTATCCCTAACGCAGATAATCAACCCTATATTTAACCAACCAGTCACAACACGCAATTCATAATCATTACATTCAGTTAATAAGTGATTCGACATGCAAGATTTGATTTATAGAAACATACAATATGATATATCACACTAAACATACAATTTGAACGATTTTTTCCCTTTCATATGAAAAAATTTTAACAAGAATTTAGTGACTATTTAACTTATTAAAGAGAGCGGGTATTTTGTTTAGAGTTATACGATTAAAATAAATTTTCAATAGATTTGACTTTATACAAGCAACATTTAAAAAAAAAAAAGAGAATGGAATCTAGTGTTTATAAATTAACGTATTTCAATTTTACAAATACTTTACACACCCCTCTTTTTCCCCTATTTTGGTAGACTTTATACACATAAGACATAAAAGGCGTTTTAGAATACATCATTTAGAAATTAAGCAACTTGATAAGTAAAATATTATTTCTAAAAGCAATAGATACGAAAGTAATAAATATTTCTACTTACAAATGTACGAAATTCTGATAGGTAAGACCTTCTCAATCATTGTGCAAGAATTAAGTCGTGATTGAGCTTATAACATTATAGGATGAAATAATCACGTGACGTATTTTTAAACCAATAAAATATTAGTATTTTAAACCAATAAAATGTTAGTATTTTTACACGAGCGCCCTCTATCATTATATAAATTTCAATGAAATGAGTTCATAACATTATACTGTCCCTTCTCATCGGTGTAATAGAATATTATACTGTCCCTTCTCATCGGTGTAATAGGTTGCATTTTTCGTTTAAGTTAGTTTTTTTTTTTTTTTTCATTTAAGCTAGTTTTTTTTTCATTTATATGGAACGAGTTATGAATTCTTATGTTGATGATCTAACCAACTTGAAGTGTCAACCCTCATAACCAGAATTAAATAATCAAGAGATGGATTCTACAATTTTATCCAAAGAAGGACCCGTTTCGAAGTATGGAGTGAAACCCACATCATCAGGACTAAAGAAACAGTTTGTGTGTTTTACTTGCAACAAAGATTTTTTCCGAAAGGATCATTTAAAACAACATTTGATGACCCATTCAGGAGAAAAACCTTTTGTGTGTGTCATCTGTCGAAAAGCTTTCTCTAGAAAAGCTCTTTTGAATCGCCATAAATTGTCTCATTTAAAAGAACCTACACAACATAAGTGTGGTGATTGCAACGAACTGTTTTCAAGAACGTACGACTTATTGAAACATGAAAAGATTCACAAATCACCCAAACAATATAAGTGTATTAAATGCAATGAACTGTTTTCGAGAAAGTACGACTTATTGAAACATAAGAAGATCCATAAGCCCCGAAAGCAGTATAAATGCATCCAGTGTAGTGAAATATTTAATCGGAAATATGATTTATCACGTCATATAGACACCGCGCACAAAGTACTACCCAAAGTTGTCAAATCGACATCTTTAAAAGATTCGTTATATGAAAAAGTGAAGCATTTTAAAAGACAAAATGCTTTAAATGTATTTACTAAAACTGTAATAAATTCTAATGAGGAGAATGATCAAGATTTTCACACGCTTTTTAACAGTATTCGGTCGGACGTTTTGAATGAATTAAATTATCAGATAGAAGTAAAAAGGTCAATGAAATGGTATGCAACTGCAAAAGTTGTTGTAAGCCGCCAAACACCGGACGGTGATATAGATACTATCACCCCATATTTTCATTCAAGAACTGTACTGGAATTGACGAATCAAAACATACCTGTACATGTTGAGGATGCCTTTACGAAAATTATTAACTCTTTTGAGAAATTCACTCAACAAGGATCTAATTGGGCATTGCAACAAATATTAAATCTGGAACTGTCTACAGCTAAATATAGAATGGTTTAAAATGTGTGGACTAGTTTTGAAACATGTATATTCATGTTTTTGCTATTGTAGTTATTGAAAATGATAAATAAATAGTCTTTGACTAAAAAATCATAAGTTTTTTATTATTTTCATGGTAACTATTTTATATAAATTACTTATAACAGTTTGTCAATGCTACATAAACTACTGTTTAACATTTTGAATGTCTTAAACAAAATGGGAATGAATTTGTTGAAATTATGTAAAACATGATGAAATAAATGTGATGTATTTATTATATGTTACTTAAACTACAAGAGAATGATTGGAAATGTGTTATTTTAAATCTATGATACTTTTAATCACTAACAAGGTAAGACGTGACGTTATGAATCATCGATGGGTTTTCCTTTGAATATGTATTAATCTTACTTATTGATAAGAAAGTTGGAAAAATAGACTTAACACATTGTTAAAGGTTTTGGAAAAATGTATAGTTGGTTAAAAATTTTAGAAAATTTAACATAAAGTAACAAATTTTAGAAAATAAACGTTTCGATAAATAAAAAAATTACATTTTGGTAAACTTTACACTTAGACAATATTTTAAACTAAGGAAAAATTAGACTTAACGCATTGTTACAGTTTCTTTGAAAAATATCTAGTTGGTTATAAATTTTAGAAAATTCGACCTAACGAAATTAACACACTTAAAAATATCTAGGTTATACATTTTATAAAATAAGCAACAAATACACATTTCGATACATTGACAAAAGAAAATAATTAAGTTTAAGTAAACTTTACACTTAGACAATATTTCAAACTAAGAAAAATAATAAATTTACACTTATACAATATTTTAAACTAAGAAAAATAATAACTTTACACTTATACAATATTTTAAACTAAGGAAAATTAATAACTTTAAACATCAGACTTAACACATTGTTAAAGTTTTTTGAAAATAACACGACATTTTCAAAGCAGTGGAAATAGTATACCTGTAAAAAAATTCAACTTAGTGGAATTTAATATTGAAATTTTTTAACCGCACTCATTTAAAAAATAAAACTTTATAAAATATTCACTTTTTTTAAATAAGCAACTGTTAAACATTTTGAATGTCTTAGACAAAGTGTGAATAAATTTGTTGAAATTATATAAAACATGAAAAATTTCATAACTTTTAAAGGAAATTTTATTTTTGGTGAAATAAACTCGAGCTATTTATTGTATGTAACTTAAACTACTATAGAGAATCGATTGAAAATGTGTTACTTTTAAGCACTCACAAGATAAGACACGATGTTAGGAATTATAGATGTGTTTTTCCCCCACAATTGACGTCACTTGTAGCATATTTACTGATCAAGTCATAAAATCATAGTTCAGGGTATGTTTATGAGCACGGCGTTTAGTTGAGATTTAAGATATTTGAGAAATATAAACTACAACTTTGACTACTTTTTGAAATTTCCCCCTAATAAGAAAAAGGACATGGGAAAATAAAATGAAAAGTTGTCTTTGAATGGAATCGAACCATTATCTTTTCACTTAACAGCTGAATGCGTTGACAATTACATCACAAAGGCACTGATAACAACTGGTTGAATATATTGGGTTTCTTTTTTAAGGTTAAATTCATTTAATATTCAAGTTATTTCTTAATGATACACTTAAAAACAATAAATTAAATTAGCATTCAAAAAACAAACGATCACATTATTGTGTAAAAAAATCAAATGTTTTGAAAGTCACGAGTTAAAATTGTGGAGGGTGCGATAACTTGGAAGTGCATTGCAGAAGGGGAGTTAAATTTTTGAAGAAGTTTAATCTTAGAAGACTAGAGTAAAATTTGAAATGACTTAGAATTTAATTAGAATTTAGATGTGAACCTTTTAAAATGAAATAATAGTTTTTTTTGTATCGCCCTCTATCGGTGGGTAATGGAATTAAGAGATAATTAAAAGTTTTAACTTGGATTCGAACCCACAACAAAAATTATTTTACGGTTTGATAATTTAGGGTAGGTATAACTAAGAAAACCATGATATTATAGTATTTAGAGATGTTTTAAGATATTCGATAAAGGAAATCATCTAAATTTTCAATTTAATTGAATGGTTTACTGCTTAAAGTACTACAAAATGAATAGAACCCGATACATAGTTTTTTTAAATTAATTATATTTTTCGAAAGGTTAAATTGACTTATTGATAAACTTAGGATTTATGTTTAAAGTGAATAAATTTGATATGTTAGGTTTACTTAATAACAGAGGGTTGAATAAGTTATTTTTTTAAAATTAAAATTTCATAAAAATAAAGTTTACTAAAAGTTTTTAATGTTAAAAAAATTGTAAGTTACGTTAAAAAAGTTAACAAAAATATAGTTTAAAAAAATTAAAAGTTTACAAAAAGTTTAAAATTCTTTAAATTAATTAAAATTAACTTTTTAATTTTAACTATTGAGAGACTATAATTTAATTGTTAATCCTTGTAACCAACTGGTGCATATCAAATATCTGCACATGTGCAGAAAAAACATACACTTTTACACTAACGTGAGTTCGATTTTAAATTATTTGCTAATTTTTATGCAACTCGTTTACCTTTCAGAAACAAAATAGAATTAAATACTTACCGAAAAACACGTCCACTTCTTGTGCTTTCTTTCACTAGACTAACCTATCTCTCTTAACTTTGTTAGGGGGCGCTGCAATCGACGTAGAGGCGCTACCAGTCTTCCGGTTTGTGACGTCATTTCCGGTTTGAGATAAGAATAAACTTTAAATACAAACTACACTCGCTCGGTCATTCTTCCTCCACTCTTACTTGATAGCAGTTGTTAGTTTCTTATATTGACGTGTTGAATGACGTCATCACGTGTTTGTCTAAACTTGTCCAGTCTTGTTTCTGTGCTGCACGTCTGTTTTGCTAACTCATCTCTTACTCGTCTAGACTTGTTTCGTCTGCTTTGATGATTCATCTTTTGCTTTAACTGTTTGGCCTTGCTGGTGTCAACCACCTCATGTGTTTTGTCATAGCTTGAATATACTTTACACCAATCACTTAAATATAAAAGTCTTGTCACAACTTACTTAAAATTTGATAAAAATATTAATTATTCATAAATTTTATCAAATTCTTATACATTTACTAAGTCACTTTCATTCAAAAATATGGTAAAGTCCGATTTTAAATCGAAGTCTAAGATAAATTCCCCAAATTTGTAACATTTTAACACTAATAATAAGTATCGTAAACACCCTGTACATACAAGTTTTGTAAACATAATATTACTTATAGCTAATTCGATCAGTCTCATGATAAATAATATAAGAAAAAGTTAGAATAGTTCACATATTTTTGTAATTAAAAAATGTATGCACAAACACACACACACAATATCTTACAAGGTTACAATACTCAACACACAGTTCACCATACTTAAAAAAACGATTCACGATAAATTTATAAATTTAAATTTAAATATTTTATTTATAAATGAACAATTATAAATAAAAATACTTCAGTATTTTTCAAATATTTAAATTTAAATTTATAAATTTATCGTGAATCGTTTTTTTAAGTATGGTGAACTGTGTGTTGAGTATTGTAACCTTGTAAGATATTGTGTGTGTGTGTTTGTGCATACATTTTTTAATTACAAAAATATGTGAACTATTCTAACTTTTTCTTATATTATTTATCATGAGACTGATCGAATTAGCTATAAGTAATATTATGTTTACAAAACTTGTATGTACAGGGTGTTTACGATACTTATTATTAGTGTTAAAATGTTACAAATTTGGGGAATTTATCTTAGACTTCGATTTAAAATCGGACTTTACCATATTTTTGAATGAAAGTGACTTAGTAAATGTATAAGAATTTGATAAAATTTATGAATAATTAATATTTTTATCAAATTTTAAGTAAGTTGTGACAAGACTTTTATATTTAAGTGATTGGTGTAAAGTATATTCAAGCTATGACAAAACACATGAGGTGGTTGACACCAGCAAGGCCAAACAGTTAAAGCAAAAGATGAATCATCAAAGCAGACGAAACAAGTCTAGACGAGTAAGAGATGAGTTAGCAAAACAGACGTGCAGCACAGAAACAAGACTGGACAAGTTTAGACAAACACGTGATGACGTCATTCAACACGTCAATATAAGAAACTAACAACTGCTATCAAGTAAGAGTGGAGGAAGAATGACCGAGCGAGTGTAGTTTGTATTTAAAGTTTATTCTTATCTCAAACCGGAAATGACGTCACAAACCGGAAGACTGGTAGCGCCTCTACGTCGATTGCAGCGCCCCCTAACAAAGTTAAGAGAGATAGGTTAGTCTAGTGAAAGAAAGCACAAGAAGTGGACGTGTTTTTCGGTAAGTATTTAATTCTATTTTGTTTCTGAAAGGTAAACGAGTTGCATAAAAATTAGCAAATAATTTAAAATCGAACTCACGTTAGTGTAAAAGTGTATGTTTTTTCTGCACATGTGCAGATATTTGATATGCACCAGTTGGTTACAAGGATTAACAATTAAATTATAGTCTCTCAATAGTTAAAATTAAAAAGTTAATTTTAATTAATTTAAAGAATTTTAAACTTTTTGTAAACTTTTAATTTTTTTAAACTATATTTTTGTTAACTTTTTTAACGTAACTTACAATTTTTTTAACATTAAAAACTTTTAGTAAACTTTATTTTTATGAAATTTTAATTTTAAAAAAATAACTTATTCAACCCTCTGTTATTAAGTAAACCTAACATATCAAATTTATTCACTTTAAACATAAATCCTAAGTTTATCAATAAGTCAATTTAACCTTTCGAAAAATATAATTAATTTAAAAAAACTATGTATCGGGTTCTATTCATTTTGTAGTACTTTAAGCAGTAAACCATTCAATTAAATTGAAAATTTAGATGATTTCCTTTATCGAATATCTTAAAACATCTCTAAATACTATAATATCATGGTTTTCTTAGTTATACCTACCCTAAATTATCAAACCGTAAAATAATTTTTGTTGTGGGTTCGAATCCAAGTTAAAACTTTTAATTATCTCTTAATTCCATTACCCACCGATAGAGGGCGATACAAAAAAAACTATTATTTCATTTTAAAAGGTTCACATCTAAATTCTAATTAAATTCTAAGTCATTTCAAATTTTACTCTAGTCTTCTAAGATTAAACTTCTTCAAAAATTTAACTCCCCTTCTGCAATGCACTTCCAAGTTATCGCACCCTCCACAATTTTAACTCGTGACTTTCAAAACATTTGATTTTTTTACACAATAATGTGATCGTTTGTTTTTTGAATGCTAATTTAATTTATTGTTTTTAAGTGTATCATTAAGAAATAACTTGAATATTAAATGAATTTAACCTTAAAAAAGAAACCCAATATATTCAACCAGTTGTTATCAGTGCCTTTGTGATGTAATTGTCAACGCATTCAGCTGTTAAGTGAAAAGATAATGGTTCGATTCCATTCAAAGACAACTTTTCATTTTATTTTCCCATGTCCTTTTTCTTATGTAGGGGGAAATTTCAAAAAGTAGTCAAAGTTGTAGTTTATATTTCTCAAATATCTTAAATCTCAACTAAACGCCGTGCTCATAAACATACCCTGAACTATGATTTTATGACTTGATCAGTAAATATGCTACAAGTGACGTCAATTGTGGGGGAAAAACACATCTATAATTCCTAACATCGTGTCTTATCTTGTGAGTGCTTAAAAGTAACACATTTTCAATCGATTCTCTATAGTAGTTTAAGTTACATACAATAAATAGCTCGAGTTTATTTCACCAAAAATAAAATTTCCTTTAAAAGTTATGAAATTTTTCATGTTTTATATAATTTCAACAAATTTATTCACACTTTGTCTAAGACATTCAAAATGTTTAACAGTTGCTTATTTAAAAAAAGTGAATATTTTATAAAGTTTTATTTTTTAAATGAGTGCGGTTAAAAAATTTCAATATTAAATTCCACTAAGTTGAATTTTTTTACAGGTATACTATTTCCACTGCTTTGAAAATGTCGTGTTATTTTCAAAAAACTTTAACAATGTGTTAAGTCTGATGTTTAAAGTTATTAATTTTCCTTAGTTTAAAATATTGTATAAGTGTAAAGTTATTATTTTTCTTAGTTTAAAATATTGTATAAGTGTAAATTTATTATTTTTCTTAGTTTGAAATATTGTCTAAGTGTAAAGTTTACTTAAACTTAATTATTTTCTTTTGTCAATGTATCGAAATGTGTATTTGTTGCTTATTTTATAAAATGTATAACCTAGATATTTTTAAGTGTGTTAATTTCGTTAGGTCGAATTTTCTAAAATTTATAACCAACTAGATATTTTTCAAAGAAACTGTAACAATGCGTTAAGTCTAATTTTTCCTTAGTTTAAAATATTGTCTAAGTGTAAAGTTTACCAAAATGTAATTTTTTTATTTATCGAAACGTTTATTTTCTAAAATTTGTTACTTTATGTTAAATTTTCTAAAATTTTTAACCAACTATACATTTTTCCAAAACCTTTAACAATGTGTTAAGTCTATTTTTCCAACTTTCTTATCAATAAGTAAGATTAATACATATTCAAAGGAAAACCCATCGATGATTCATAACGTCACGTCTTACCTTGTTAGTGATTAAAAGTATCATAGATTTAAAATAACACATTTCCAATCATTCTCTTGTAGTTTAAGTAACATATAATAAATACATCACATTTATTTCATCATGTTTTACATAATTTCAACAAATTCATTCCCATTTTGTTTAAGACATTCAAAATGTTAAACAGTAGTTTATGTAGCATTGACAAACTGTTATAAGTAATTTATATAAAATAGTTACCATGAAAATAATAAAAAACTTATGATTTTTTAGTCAAAGACTATTTATTTATCATTTTCAATAACTACAATAGCAAAAACATGAATATACATGTTTCAAAACTAGTCCACACATTTTAAACCATTCTATATTTAGCTGTAGACAGTTCCAGATTTAATATTTGTTGCAATGCCCAATTAGATCCTTGTTGAGTGAATTTCTCAAAAGAGTTAATAATTTTCGTAAAGGCATCCTCAACATGTACAGGTATGTTTTGATTCGTCAATTCCAGTACAGTTCTTGAATGAAAATATGGGGTGATAGTATCTATATCACCGTCCGGTGTTTGGCGGCTTACAACAACTTTTGCAGTTGCATACCATTTCATTGACCTTTTTACTTCTATCTGATAATTTAATTCATTCAAAACGTCCGACCGAATACTGTTAAAAAACGTGTGAAAATCTTGATCATTCTCCTCATTAGAATTTATTACAGTTTTAGTAAATACATTTAAAGCATTTTGTCTTTTGAAATGCTTCACTTTTTCATATAACGAATCTTTTAAAGATGTCGATTTGACAACTTTGGGTAGTACTTTGTGCGCGGTGTCTATATGACGTGATAAATCATATTTCCGATTAAATATTTCACTACACTGGATGCATTTATACTGCTTTCGGGGCTTATGGATCTTCTTATGTTTCAATAAGTCGTACTTTCTCGAAAACAGTTCATTGCATTTAATACACTTATATTGTTTGGGTGATTTGTGAATCTTTTCATGTTTCAATAAGTCGTACTTTCTTGAAAACAGTTCGTTGCAATCACCACACTTATGTTGTGTAGGTTCTTTTAAATGAGACAATTTATGGCGATTCAAAAGAGCTTTTCTAGAGAAAGCTTTTCGACAGATGACACACACAAAAGGTTTTTCTCCTGAATGGGTCATCAAATGTTGTTTTAAATGATCCTTTCGGAAAAAATCTTTGTTGCAAGTAAAACACACAAACTGTTTCTTTAGTCCTGATGATGTGGGTTTCACTCCATACTTCGAAACGGGTCCTTCTTTGGATAAAATTGTAGAATCCATCTCTTGATTATTTAATTCTGGTTATGAGGGTTGACACTTCAAGTTGGTTAGATCATCAACATAAGAATTCATAACTCGTTCCATATAAATGAAAAAAAAACTAGCTTAAATGAAAAAAAAAAAAAAAAACTAACTTAAACGAAAAATGCAACCTATTACACCGATGAGAAGGGACAGTATAATATTCTATTACACCGATGAGAAGGGACAGTATAATGTTATGAACTCATTTCATTGAAATTTATATAATGATAGAGGGCGCTCGTGTAAAAATACTAACATTTTATTGGTTTAAAATACTAATATTTTATTGGTTTAAAAATACGTCACGTGATTATTTCATCCTATAATGTTATAAGCTCAATCACGACTTAATTCTTGCACAATGATTGAGAAGGTCTTACCTATCAGAATTTCGTACATTTGTAAGTAGAAATATTTATTACTTTCGTATCTATTGCTTTTAGAAATAATATTTTACTTATCAAGTTGCTTAATTTCTAAATGATGTATTCTAAAACGCCTTTTATGTCTTATGTGTATAAAGTCTACCAAAATAGGGGAAAAAGAGGGGTGTGTAAAGTATTTGTAAAATTGAAATACGTTAATTTATAAACACTAGATTCCATTCTCTTTTTTTTTTTTAAATGTTGCTTGTATAAAGTCAAATCTATTGAAAATTTATTTTAATCGTATAACTCTAAACAAAATACCCGCTCTCTTTAATAAGTTAAATAGTCACTAAATTCTTGTTAAAATTTTTTCATATGAAAGGGAAAAAATCGTTCAAATTGTATGTTTAGTGTGATATATCATATTGTATGTTTCTATAAATCAAATCTTGCATGTCGAATCACTTATTAACTGAATGTAATGATTATGAATTGCGTGTTGTGACTGGTTGGTTAAATATAGGGTTGATTATCTGCGTTAGGGATAAGTGTCTCCATGTAGGTCTTTCTAAGGTGTTCTTACCCATATTGACAAGTTTCGAAGAAAACTTCGAACGGTTAGGTCGACGACCGTGAGAGAGGTTTAAACCTAACACCTTCCATCTATCAGCTTTGAGAGTAGAACCTCTCAGCCGCTAGTCTTATGTGTTGTGTTTTTATAAATAATATTTTTCTTGTTTAATCACTTAACTCCAAAATGAAATGTTTCTAAGACACTTTGTCATGTCTTAAGTGAAACATATTTAACTAAAGAAGGATGTAGTATTTGTGACATAAGTTATTCTACAGTACCCTTTTAAGAAAAAGAAAAAGAAAAAAAAGAATCTATTACAAGTTAATTAAAAAAACATATAATTAAAAAATATATTGTTTAATTAGTATAAAAACGATTATTTAAGTTACTCCACAAATTTGTAAACTTAAAAAACGGAAGATATAAAGTAAGAGAAAGTATGACAAATCTTTTTTTCCTTTGAAAGATTAGTCTTAAAGACTTGAATTAATTTTTCCCTAAAAATGCCACATTAATTTCAGTACACAAGTTTGTGAAACGGCTTTTGCAGGAAAATAGTACGGTGAATACAATATTAAGCATTGTAATTTAATTCAATAACACAAATGCGTGGGTGTATAGCTTATAGTTACATTTGTAAAAATCACTTTGCTTTCGTTTTTAAAATATGTAAACACGTTATTTTTCGTAACAAAACTCTATTTCGAATATAAGGTTAATACAAGAAAGAATCAAGCATGCTATTTTTGTCAATCTCTATAAATGACATTTCATAGTATTTTCATATAAAAATTTTCCTTCTAAATTATTATTTCGAATATAGAAATGATCTGTTGACAGAATGTTGTAAGAGAAATGTGCTTGTAAATTAAACAAACAGATGTACTAGCATTCATATTAAACCAAAACTCGCGAATTACTCAATAGCTAAAGACAATTTCCTGCAGTTCATTAAAACTATGATAAAGATATCTCAACGCAGGTCTGAAGCCCCATCTCTCGCATTTAAAGAGATAACAACACATACACATCCTTGATAACCTAAGATAAGACATGTGTGGTACAGAACATTGCAGGTTCTAACGTCACTAAAAATTAAAATAATACGTAACCCACTACAAAAAAAAAAAAATAATAATATAAAAAATAATTTGAAACGCTTTAAATAAAAAAAAAAAAAAAGAAAAGAAAAAGAAAACTCTTTAAATAAAAAATAAAATAAAATTTCACCCTCTACAAAGAACAAAATCTACGTGTATATTCCTGTATTTTTCTTATCGCTTAATCACTTCCGGTCTTTTAAACTGCCTTTCCTGTTGCAACAAGCTCCCAAACATGTTCCCAAAACATGTTTACTGCTTCCTGAAAACCCTTTTTGGAAAAAGCATGTCTAATCCGGTTTCAGGTCTTACTTCCTGTCGCGTTTCCAGTCTTAAAATAAATTTCATGTAAAACTTTTAGAAAGTAAAACAAAGTCAGAAAGATTTCCATTTTTATATTAGGTGTTAGTTAGCAAATAAAATTTATATTTCAGGTGGAAAAAAAAAAAAAAAAAAGATACATTTTATGTTAAATTTTTACAAAGTAAGAAATAATTCCATTTTTATTTCAGGTTAGCATAAGCCCCCCACAAAAATAAGCCCTCCCCCTCTCTCCTTATCGCATTCACTTCCTGTCGTGTTTCCGGTTAAACTTTCTTTCGCGTTTCCGATCATACTTCCTGTTCACTTCCTGTCTCAACATGCCTGTTATCCCTACCTGCGACTTCCGGTGTCCACACCTGCCACTTCAGGTAACCTTGAACTTCACCTTCAGAGGTCGACTGCGCGAACTGCGCTGGCGTAGAACCCCCAATTATTATCTACTAATATGTATACAATAAAATATTTATAATTGCAGCATTATCGATGTCAATATTATAACACAACTACAGATTTATTTTCAGTTTCATTGTTTGTTACAAAATTTATTTAGTATCTTAATTTTTTTCCTTATTTGTATATGGTAGATTCAATAATTAAAACACATCTTTTATTAAAATTTTTTTTGATAAATCATGTGTACATTTTATTTTTATGCATTGAAAAAAACAAACCAATTTCTTCACAAGAGTGTTAGAAGTCATTATTAAAGAGAAATATGTCGTCAGTAAAACATTTACCATTGTAGCCTTGTCGATATTATAACAGAATTACAGATTTATTTTCAATTCCATTGCTTATGGCAAAATTAATTAATTTAGTATCTTATTTTTTCCTATTATGTATTTGGTAGATTCAATAATTAAAAAGCATCTGTTATTAAATTTATTCGACAAATCATGTGTACATTTTATTTTTGTGCATTGCAAAAACAAGGAAATCTCTTAGCTCTCACACTGACACGCCCGCGTTAATGCGTTCTCTGCGCTACAGGTTTATATACGCTACAGGTCCCATATAATACTATGGTACTTATTTTTCAGTTTATTAATTATTGCTGTAACTTTTGGAATTTTCACGATATTTCACCGGTTTTTTTTTATATATATATTTTTTTTCCCTATTAGTATTGACTATCAAATCATGACAAAAAAAGAAAAAAAAAAAAAAAAAAAAAAAAAATCTTTGCTGTAGTTGGCGCATGCACAGTTAAAATGTATTTTATAAAAATACTTATAGCTCATCAAATATTCAATATACTAATATTTTAATCACAGTATACTGTTACTACGATATTTTGTCAAGTTTTTGGAAAGCGGTGTTAAATTCGGCTGAAAACTCTGCATGCAATAAAAGAAAAAAAAAACCTTTTGAAGTTTTCACAGAAAGATTAACATCTTCACGAATATACGTGCTATGCTTACACAAATGCAAATAAATTTTGAACAGGACCTGCATAGTCATTTGCTACAGTAACAGACCCTTTTTACCATTTTCTGTTACTTGGGTGATCGAAAATATTATTTTATTATTAAAATTATTATTTCCCCTCCTAATTGTCCACGCGACAAAATCTGCACTGAAAAACTTAGAAGTCAAACATGTTCTTTACATCCTCAAAGTTCAAGGGCATTCCGGACATTTCCTCACGAGTTTCAGTAAGATATTCGACGAAACGTCTGAAATTGGTCACTGCCCCTTGATTTCTGGACACCAGTGTATAATTATGTAATGTTGGAATAATCATCTATTTTTAACCGACTTAAAAAAAGGAGGAGGTTATCAATTCGACCCGTATGTATGTATTTTGTTGTTCACGCATAACTCTCGTAAATGTGCATCGATTTTGATAATTTTTATTTTGTTTGAAAGAGCAAGGGTCCAAGGTGGTCCCATTTCAATTTCGTCAAAATCTGATCATTAGAACAAATTATTTTATTCAAATTTCCATTATTTTGATAATTTAATTTATATTTCAAAAAGTCCATTATTTGAATTGTTGCCAATTTGTAAAATAGCGCACATAATAATATTCCCTTTCAATTAAAAAACGTATTTACACGTGACTATCAAAAACAGAAATAAAACTTTAAAACAATAATTAAATGATCACGTGTTAAAAGCAGTAAATGCAGAAAAATACGTTATAAAAAATATACTTGCGCGTGAATATTAATACACGTTCAAAACATTAAATGGGAAAACTTACGTCATATTTAAAATGCTCAAATAACATTACTTCCAAACAGTTTCAATTTAAAAACATATTTATACGAGAGATTAATTTATTTGTAGCTGATATATTATGTATACTAAAATACGAAAAGTCCTTCGGGTCTATACCGGCAGGAAAGGACAGCCATTTCTTGGTTTTAAGATTTTAGCTAATTTTACTGCAAAACACCAAGCTATAAAAATGGATGGAACCCGATTATAGAAGATTCAGTCGCAGTTCTCGTCAATATTCAATTTGAATCAGAATTTCGCCAAATATGCTAGCTATAGCTAAGTTGGCTTCATTTATGGCAACTTGTTTTTGTCGCCAAATTTGTTGATATTTCTCTAAATATTGCCTAGCTTGGAGAGAATTTAACGCTCGCGAACATGAATATATAGTGTTGAGAATGGGAGAGTTAGAACGATGGTTACAACAATGAAATAAAACTTGCGAGATAGCATGTTCACTAAAACTCTTAAATTAAAACCGTTTATGGAGGTATCCTTCTGTCTTGTTTCAAAATGTCAGCCACTCTAAAATTTCAAAATGCTATATCTCAGGCATTTTTTAAGGTAGAGGCAAAACAAAAATTGTTCCGGTATCCTTGGATCAAGGCTGAACATTCAATTGAAAAAAACCTTTAGGATTTCTAATATTTTTAACGACTTTGTACATCTTTTTGAATTTGAAATCTTTAACCCTTTCCGGCGCGGAGTAAGTCTGTTTGTAAAATGATGAAATAATGGACTGACACCAGAAATAACAAACGAATTCATTAGGAAATATAAACTTGCTCATTTTCCGGTACTTAACAAAAGGAAAATTTTAATTAAATATTTTTGGTGCCGTTTGTCAGTTTTGGAATTAAAATTAGGTGTCCTTTTTTGTGACCACCGCCCATTAAAGAGTTAAGTGTCTATCATAGCGCCTCCTTCTTGCTGAATATCCCTAAATTCAACTGGGACCTGCCGGTCATAGTAAAAGCACATACAAAAAAATTGGTTCAGTACTGTGGATAACCTAATACACTTTTCGATGATACAATAATTTAAATGGAACAAAAATCGCTATCACAGCGCCCGCTTTCGGCAGAATATCCGCAAATTCAAGTGGGACCTGCTGGTCACAGCCAAAAACCTATAAATGAAATTTCGTTCAATTCTAGGTTGCTTCATAACTTGACACACTTTTCAATGATACAAAGAGGGCACACACGGACAGACAGATATTTTGTAAAAACATGTTTTTCGGAAGCTTTGACTCCTAAAACATATAAATCCGGCGAAAACCGGAAGTTGAAAAAATTTTGATCACAATACTTTCTTCTATTTCGATAGAAGAAGGTGAGATGTTAATAATTTGACCCAATGTATGTATGTATGTATGTTTTAGTCCTGTTCACGCATAACTTTCGTAAATGTGCACCGATTTTGATATATATATTTTTTTGTTTAAAAGTGTAAGACACCCTGGTGGTCCCATTTAAATTTCGTCAAATTCTGATGATTAGAACAATTTTGTTGTTAAAAATTTTTCAAAATTAAAAAATGCGTGAAACCCGATTACAGAAGATTCATTCCCACTTCTCGTCAATCTGAATGAGAATTTCGTCAAATTAGTCAACTATAACCACGTTGGCTTCATTTATGGCAACATATTTTGATCGCCAAATTTGGCGATATTTTTCCAGTTGTCGTCAAGATTGACAAGAATTTGATTCTGTCAAAGATTTTATTAAAAAATATTTATTTAAAGGATAATTTTGGTAAATTATAATTTCTATTACAAATTACTTATTTATTCAGCAGATGTTGAAATCAAGATAATTGTCTATTACTGTATTAATAACTAAAAAGTAGGAAATAAAATAAACTTTTACAAAAAAAAACATTAACCGACTTATAAAAAAAGCACTAAAAAGTATTAAATAATTCTTTAAAATTATCTAATGACAAAATGTTATCCATTAACCACAAATCTGATATCATGTGTCGGAATAAAAATGATAAATTTAATATGTACAGTTTAATACCCACCAAACATGGATTTTCGAGAGAATATATTTTACAAGAGATGAATATACAGACTTATGATTCAGTTTACGAATATATACTTATGAAAAGCAATCAATTACTTTTTGAAGTCGGTGCCAAACAACCCAAACGATAAATTAGTAGATACTAGGTACAATATATTCACAATTCTTACTAAACTTAAGGTAGTTTGGCACCGACTTCAAAAAGTAATTGATTGCTTTTCATATGTATATATTCGTAAACTGAATCATAAGTCTGTATATTCATCTCTTGTAAAATATATTCTCTCGAAAATCCATGTTTGGTGGGTATTAAACTGTACATATTAAATTTATCATTTTTATTCCGACACATGATATCAGATTTGTGGTTAATGGATAACATTTTGTCATTAGAGAATTTCAAAGAATTATTTAATACTTTTTAGTGCTTTTTTTATAAGTCGGTTAATGTTTTTTTTTGTAAAAGTTTATTTTATTAGCATTTACAATTCAGAGAAAACAACATTACAATTTTGCCCTTTTGCTAAATAGGGTGTTAGAAGTCAGACAGCAGTAAACAGAAATATGTCGGCAATAAAATATTTATCGATGTATCATTATTAATATTATAACAGAATTAGAGATTTATTTTCAGTTTCATTGTTTGTTGCAAAATTTAGTATCTTAATTCTTTTTTAACACTTTCCAACCTAGTTGAAAAGTGTTTATGACTTCGGTTTGTCTGGCCGTATGGCGGTGCTCTAACTCGCGTAAATCTACTCGGATTGTCTTAAAATTTTTATATGTTATTGTCGTTCACTATAACATGTTTCCTATTTCAACTGAAGTGTGTAGCACTTATAGTTTTTTTACAGGTACAGTCAAAAGTATTCCGTTACATTACAGTCAATGGGAAATAATCGGTTTAAGTGCATTTTTATGATGCTACGTCATTTAAAACATGATGAAATTGATATATAATTATGAAGCGCATTAAAACATGCTTTTGGTATCATATGGGGTGCAAAGCATTTATTTTTCATTTACAGGGTCAAACAAAAGAATTATGTTACACATTATGTTCTCTGGGGAAAAATCGTTTGCAGTGTAATTGAGTGATATTTTACGATTTCAAACATAATGAAAATTATATGCATTACTGAGGTGCACTATAAATTGCTCTCTTGAAAGTGTGGTGTGCGTTGCGTTTATTTACAGGGCACACAAAAGATATCGGTTACAGTATATGTGCAATATTTACAGTCTATGTGTGATAAGTGCGTTTTCAACTTTGGTTTGCGTTTTTAAGTTATTATAACTATTCTTTTTTCATAGTACGTGTGTGTTTATAAACTCATTGTTCATATACAGGGCTACACAAGGGAATCCGTAAGTATTACAGACTATGGGAATAAATTTTTTAAGGATAGTTTTTAATTGTGTTACGCATTTTCCTGCTGAACTATATTTAGTTAGACTAATAGAAGTTTGTGGAATATAAATAAATTCATATACAGGGCTAAGCAAAGAAAAATATATATTATCGTTTACGGTTGATAATTGCTGCGAGTGAGTTTTAAGTTGCCTTTTAGTTTAATATGTGGTGTGTACAAAAGTCTTCAGGTAATATACAGGGCTGTACAAAATATTTCTATCGATTGGCGAAAATTGCTAAATATGAATATTGTAACTGAACTAAATTTTATCATGCTATATATCCCCATCTATTGATCATGTACCGGGCTGCACAAAATAATTCGACTACTTTTTTGACACTGGAAGGTAATTTCGTATTTTTCAATGTCTTATATGTTTTCTAAACTGTTTACTTACATATCTTCTTTCACCTTATTTAACGGTGAAGTTTTGTTACAGTTTTCTGGCTGTGTTGGAAAGTGTTTCATAATCTATGCTTGACGCATGATTTTTCGTTCTTGTTCCATTTATGTATATGGTAGATTCAATAATTAAAAAACATCTTTTATTAAATTTATTTGACAAATAATATGTAAATGTAATTTTTATGCATTGAAAAGAAAGAAAATTTCTTAGCAAGAGTGTTAAAAATCATTTTTAAAGAGAAATATGCCGACAGTAAAATATTTACCATTGTAGCATTGTCAATATTATGAATATAACTGAATTAGAGATTAATTTTCAATTTCATTGCTTGTGACAAAATTAATTCAGTATCTTATTTTTTTTTTCTAATATGCATATGGTAGATTCAATGATTAAAAAACATCATTTATTAAATTTATTTGACAAATAATGTGTAAATTTAATTTTTATGCATTGAAAAGAAAGAAAATTTCTTAGCAAGAGTGTTAAAAATCATTTTTAAAGAGAAATATGCCGACAGTAAAATATTTACCATTGTAGCATTGTCAATATTATGAATATAACTGAATTAGAGATTAATTTTCAATTTCATTGCTTGTGACAAAATTAATTCAGTATCTTATTTTTTTTTCTAATATGCATATGGTAGATTCAATGATTAAAAAACATCATTTATTAAATTTATTTGACAAATAATGTGTAAATTTAATTTTTTTGCATGGAAAAGAAAGAAAATTTCTTAGCAAGAGTGTTAAAAATCATTTTTAAAGAGAAATATGCCGACAGTAAAATATTTACCATTGTAGCATTGTCAATATTATGAATATAACTGAATTAGAGATTAATTTTCAATTTCATTGCTTGTGACAAAATTAATTCAGTATCTTATTTTTTTTTCTAATATGCATATGGTAGATTCAATGATTAAAAAACATCATTTATTAAATTTATTTGACAAATAATGTGTAAATTTAATTTTTATGCATTGTAAAGAAAGAAAATTTCTTAGCAAGAGTGTTAAAAATCATTTTTAAAGAGAAATATGCCGACAGTAAAATATTTACCATTTTAGCATTGTCAATATTATGAATATAACTGAATTAGAGATTAATTTTCAATTTCATTGCTTGTGACAAAATTAATTCAGTATCTTATTTTTTTTTCTAATATGCATATTGTAGATTCAATGATTAAAAAACATCATTTATTAAATTTATTTGACAAATAATGTGTAAATTTAATTTTTTTGCATTGAAAAGAAAGAAAATTTCTTAGCAAGAGGGTTAAAAATCATTTTTAAAGAGAAATATGCCGACAGTAAAATATTTACCATTGTAGCATTGTCAATATTATGAATATAACTGAATTAGAGATTAATTTTCAATTTCATTGCTTGTGACAAAATTAATTCAGTATCTTATTTTTTTTTTTCTAATATGCATATGGTAGATTCAATGATTAAAAAACATCATTTATTAAATTTATTTGACAAATAATGTGTAAATTTAATTTTTATGCATTGAAAAGAAAGAAAATTTCTTAGCAAGAGGGTTAAAAATCATTTTTAAAGAGAAATATGCCGACAGTAAAATATTTACCATTGTAGCATTGTCAATATTATGAATATAACTGAATTAGAGATTAATTTTCAATTTCATTGCTTGTGACAAAATTAATTCAGTATCTTATTTTTTTTTCTAATATGCATATGGTAGATTCAATGATTAAAAAACATCATTTATTAAATTTATTTGACAAATAATGTGTAAATTTAATTTTTTTGCATTGAAAAGAAAGAAAATTTCTTAGCAAGAGTGTTAAAAATCATTTTTAAAGAGAAATATGCCGACAGTAAAATATTTACCATTGTAGCATTGTCAATATTATGAATATAACTGAATTAGAGATTAATTTTCAATTTCATTGCTTGTGACAAAATTAATTCAGTATCTTATTTTTTTTTTCTAATATGCATATGGTAGATTCAATGATTAAAAAACATCATTTATTAAATTTATTTGACAAATAATGTGTAAATTTAATTTTTATGCATTGAAAAGAAAGAAAATTTCTTAGCAAGAGTGTTAAAAATCATTTTTAAAGAGAAATATGCCGACAGTAAAATATTTACCATTGTAGCATTGTCAATATTATGAATATAACTGACAAAATTAATTTAGTATCATTTTTTTTCCTACTATGCATATGGTAGATTAAATGATTAAAAAGCACCTTTTATTAAATTTATTTGACAAATAATATGTAAATTTTACTTTTATGCTATGAATGACAAGGAAATTTCTTAGCAATAGTGTTAGAAGTTATTGGCTATGATGTCATACACTCACGCCCAATTTTTCCTTTTTTTTTTTTTTTTTTTTTTCAAATCGGTTATAAAAAGGAAAAAAACTCGCCAAATTTAAGGGATTTTTTCCTTTAATGGCAACCTAGCTATTGTATTAATTGACTATATTTTAATTAATTGAATATGTTTTTAGTGGTTTGGCGCGGGCTTGAAAATCGTGCCATTCAAAAAGTCGCCAAACATAGGTGCGTGAGTGTAATACCAAAAAGACTATCGCCAAATTATTCGCCAAACTCTAATGCCCAAGAAAACCAATGGAAGAATGTTGCCATTTGAAAAAGCCCCACTCACTAAAGTGTCAACTATCTGTAACTTTAAACGATAAAATTTATAATACATTAATGAAAAGAAAAAAAAAGTAATCTTAAATATTTATTTATTTGCAATATTTTTTTAACTATCCCTCTCGGCTGATGGATAAGTGTTTATGACGTCAGTTGAAACGGATCTGTTGTGTGTAACTATGCATAGCAACATTTTTTTCAACGTTTTTTCTCTTTTAATATCATGGCGCGCCGTTTAAGGTCATTATTATTTTTTAAATTAATGAAATAACTAATAAATGGGTAAAATATCATTAAAAATACAGATAAATGTCGAATAAAAATCTCTCGATGACATAACAAATACGTGTAACGCATCTGATGTCAATTGAATGTGACGCCACGGTAACGCACTTCTCCCCCCCCCCCCCCCTATATTTTGGCGACAGTTTTTTTTTCTTTTTTGGATAGTGGTCGTTGGGATAACGGATAAAGACCCAATTTTTTATAACATCATTATAAAATTCCCCGATGCAGCGACATTGTTTACTTAGTCATTTTACACAAGTTGATTTTGTAATGTTTAATTGATGCTATTTAATCAGTCACGAAAACAGTTGGTAGCTCTTTCGACAGCAGTTGATTCGTCCTTAAAATACCTCAGTGAAAGAAAAATGAATGGAAATCCGATTACAGCAGATCGCCACTGGTTTCAATCTTCCGTAATCATTTTAGAGTTAATCAAATTAGCGTGTTTTTAGAGTTTGCGGTGTCAGAACGGGGGGTTGGCGAGCGTAGCTCATAGGGGTAAAAGTATAAAAAAGAAATAAAACGCTAATGACAATGATGTAATTAATCATGCGAATAGGAATTGTTAATGAAGAAGGGGAGAGGGGGGAAGCTACTTTTCTTTTTAACACTTTCCAACCTAGTTGAAAAGTGTTTATGACTTCGGTTTGTCTGGCCGTCTGCCGTCTGGCCGTCTGGCCGTCTGGCCGTCTGGCCGTCTGCCGTCTGCCGTCTGTCCGTGCTCTAACTCCCGTAAATATGCTCGGATTGCCCTGCAAATTTTATATGTTATAATCGTTATCTATAGCATGTTCCCTATTTCAACGGAAGTGTGTAGCACTTATAGTTTTTTTACAGGAACACTCAAAAGAATTCCGTTACATTGCGGTCTATGGGGAAAAATCATTTGCGGTTTATTTAAATAATGTTTCAATACTTTAAACGCATTGAAATTTATATATATCACTAAGGTGCATTAGAAGAAGCTTAATATGGAATAGGGTGTGCATAGCACTTATACTTACTTTACAGGGACAGTCAAAAGAATTCCGTTACATTACGTCTATGGAGAAAAATCGTCTGCGGTTTATTTAAATAATGTTTCACTATTTTAAACGCATTGAAATTTATATAAGGTCCATTACAAGAGACTTACTACAGAATATTGTGTGTATAGCAGTCATCGTTCATTTACAGGGACACACAAAAGAATTCTCTACTGTATGTCAACAATAATTCCTGGAAGTGCGTTTTAAGTTACTGAATGCGATTTTAATTTTAAATCGCTTTTTGTATATTACGTGGTGTGTATAAATTCTGTAGATCCTATACAGGGAAGTACAAAAGTTCGGGAACACATTTCCGTATTATTTAACTCCAGACGGAGAATTTTAAACTGTGCTACGTGTTTCCTAACTGAACTAAAATTTAGCATCCTATGTAGTATATATACAAATCTATAGATCCTATACAGGGCTGAATAAAGTATTCGGATTACTTAGATGTTATCTTTTAGCTTATAAAAGAGTATGATTCGTAAAATTATTTTGGAAGCGTTGGAAAGTGTTACATAATCTATGCTTGACGCATGATTTTTCGTTCTTGTTTAATATCGCATTTAGTGCACATGACAAATATTATCCGCGTTCGAGCCGGTTCAGGTATTCGAAAAAATAGACCGGCAAATTTTTACTTTATAAAAAACATGACTTTTTTTTTTAATTAAATTTATTTGCATTTATTAAAGAAAGGATAAAGTGTTTGATAGAAATATTAAACGAAACCCTTTAAGCAATCTTCGATCACACTTACTCGCTTTTTTTTTTTCTTGTAGTGTAGAAAATATCAATTAAAGCTTTCTTTTTTAAATGTCTAATTTTCTATTTTTCTCACATAATTATTACTTGGTTAGGAATTAAATTATGACTAAAGGCACCATTAAGAATATCGAAAGTACTTTTGATATTCATTCAGAAATCTGGAATTTTCAAAATTCCGGCTTAGTCTCGGTTCCGAAGGTACCGGATATTTGAGGTTATACTGTAATATGGAATAAATGTATGGTGCTATGGATTATTGAAAATTTTATATTTTTATAATATGTATGTATTTCATGCACACTTACAATGCCCTTAGAGCCGCAATTAGTGTTCCCAGGTGTCCCGATTTTCAGACGCTCCAAGACCCATCCCTCCGAACTCCTGGGCAGATCGTTAGTGCCTCGATTTTTCACGTTGCAAAAATTCTTTGAAATTTCTTTTAGTATCATGTTAATCATTACTTTGTATCGAGTGGAACTTAATGCAGTAAAACCTGTGAAAGCAGAACCTGCCTATAACGAGATATTTTTTAAATACCGCCAAAAGTAATACCGTACAAAACTACCTGCTAAGACGGAATGTTTCTCCGCACTCTAGCTATTCTGTTTTTACAAGTTTTACTATACTTTGTATAGAATAACTTGTGAAAACGTTTTTTGTTTATAAAGGAGTCCTCTTTTAAACGTAAAAATCTCATAGTCTCTGCGGAAGCATTATCATACAACTATAACTGTTGAATCGAAAACCTCTCTAAACGGAATTTTCTTTCGGTTCCTTTGCGATTCCGCTTTCACAGAAGATTATTGTGTTTGTAAAATACGTTCTATGCAAAACGTTCTCAGACGAAATCGCAAGGGACCCCCTAAAAAATTCCGTTTTAAACAGGTTTCCGTCTTAGCAAGTATATTTGTGGTATTTTTACGTAGAGTCATGCATATTTTTCATTTATGGATCTCGTTATAGACAGATGCTGTTTTTATAGGATTTACCGTATTTTTATGTTCTGATTTAAAATTCATTGTCCCGCATTTTTTGTCTCGCTTTTTGCGATAGAGGATCTGGCAACACTAGCCCCATGTCTTCGACATTTGAATCAGTTACATTTCACATCACTAGATGGCGTTACCTAATTCAAAGCTTGCGGCTCTTTTGTGGATATTTAACATTTCATGGTATTTAATCATGAAGATCGGAGTCGGAATCAGAAGGCCTGTAACTTTTGCTTCGTGGCTGTGTGTATCGGCCGTAACCTGACAATCTCGCTGTAAAAGTTACGGATTCTTCTATCAATCCAATTTGTGCGATGTAAAATGCTGCATCTCTTTTCTGAATTAATTAACAACGGAATGTCAAGATAAAAAGGTAAGAATTTATTTTTATTATTTTGAATTTCTCTCAAATATACTTATAGATATTTTGTGACATATTCGAAAAGTAAAAAGAAAATACCTTTTCATTAAGAGGACTTACTTTAAGGTAAAACTTTAAAAGACCCAGCGTTGAATTTAGACATTTTTCTCCGGGATTTCTTAGACTCCGGAGGGAGGGGGGGGGGGGATTATAGAGTTCCGGGGAGAAATTGCACTTTTTGACCATTTAAAAGCGTAAAATCTCACATCTTCCGATGGGATTTCAATCCTCCTGGTGGGAATGTACCCCTCCCAGGCCACCCCCTGAATTCAACACTGGAGGGACCTTTCAGTAGTCTAGAGCGGAGGGGGGTGTCCTATCCGGGCCACTATCTGAAATCATCACTGTTTTGAAATTTTAATAATTAACAATCTTGTTGTTTTATATGTGCATGCTTTCATCGTTTTTTAACATTTTCCAACATAGTTGAAAAGTGTATATGAATACGGTTTGTCTGTTTGCCGTCTATCCGTGCTCTAACTCGTGTAAATGTACTCGGATTGCCTTGAAATTGATATATGTTATTGTGGTTTTATTATTGCGTGCAGAGGCGAATCCAGCCCTCAATTTAGAGGGGGGAGGGGTGTCATCTTGAGTGACTATTAGTCTTGGGTCCTGTTGCTGTTTTTTTTTTTTGTTTTTTTTTGGGGGGGGGGGGGTTACATGTCTTCATTAGCAATTTTTACATCTTAGATTGAATTCCTTTTTTTCTGTAAATGCATGATATTTGCAGATGCATAAATTTTGCATGTTTTATTCAGGTACCTAGATATCAATTTCCCATTTTCTTATAAAAGCAAAGAATCTTACAGAAATTTTTCTCAAAGTTTGCATTTTAATATGTTTTTTAGGCTTGGATGGAAAGGAGGGAGTAATGAAATACAAAATAAATGTTTATAGGTTTAAATGTTAAAATGTTTATAGGAAAATTAAAAACGATGTTCGAATATTTGGTGCTTAAACAATAATACCTGCAACTTCCATGCATTTCTATATAAAAATAACTCCGGGAAATGTATCAGAAATATTCGAATTTTTAAGCAGTAAAAAAAGAAAAAAAAAGAAAACACCTTTTAATACAAAATAAAAATTTAAAATAAAAGTACAGACAAATAAACATGTGATTCCATTACCTAACCGATGACTAAAACTTTAATTATATTTTAAAACATTAAAATAAATCGAGTACTTTCGGCATGTGAACCCAGTCTTCATCACGATTTATAATTAAAACTAGTGTTAAAACAAACCTCCAGATCACATTCTTGTAAACAGTATGTTTCTGCACCTTTAATACATATTTATATCAAAAAAATATATTGTTCTATAGGAATGTTTTTCGTTTAGAGGGGGTGTCATAATCCAACCCCCGCCCCCCCCCCCCCCCTGGATGGGCGCTTGATGCCATGTTTGATGTAACATTTATGGTTCTTTTACAGAGACACAGAAAAGAATTGCATTACATCACGGTCTATGAGGAAAAATCGTTTGCAGTGTATTTTTATGATGTTACACTTTTTTAAACATTTTCAAAATAATACATATCACTGTCACTAAAGTGCACTACAAGACGCTCACTGTAGCATAGGCGTAGCGTGACCGAAAATTTTGGGGGGGCACAAATGTTTATTAAACACACGCGCGTGCGCACACATTCCCATATATATACATGGTGGTATCTTAGTTAAAAACGTCCTCGCAGAAATTTTTCACATTGGGTAAAAGGAAATCAGTTTCGATCTTAAAGCCCCCTAGACCTAAAAGTTTATTTTTCTTAAACATTCGTCGTACAGCCATTTTTGAATTTTTGCGAAATGTTTATGTGATTTTTAGCGTTTTTTCGCGTTTTGCGACAATTTCTTAACATTTTTGTTAGGAATTAAGTTTCAATTTTTTAACACAATATAGTAAAATTTGTCTTCTGCCTTTTTTTAATTTTTCGCGAAATTTTTATGTGATTTTTAGCGTTTTTTATCTTTCCGAGGCAATTTTTTGAACATTCGTACGAGAAATCTGGTTTTATTTTTTCAGCCGATATAGTACATTTTCTACTCTGCGATTTTTAAAATTTTTTGAAAATTTATTATGCGATTTTACGCGTTTCGGGACGATTTTTTTACATCCGTAAACGGAATCCAACTTCAATCTATGTCCAATATAGCAAATTTTGTGACTTGCGATTTTTAGATTTTTCACGAATTTTTTATTCAATTTTAAGCGTACCGCGGCGATTTTCTTAAACATTCGTAAAATACATCTGGTTTCAATTTTTCAGCCCGATATAGTAAATTTTGTCCTCAGTAATTTCTAAATATTTCTTAAATTTTTTATGTGATTTTTAGTGTTTTTCCGCGTTTTGTGGCAGTTTTTTAACATTTGTGATGCGAATCTGGTTTCAACCTTTTAACCCATTATTGTAAAATTTGTCCTCTGCGATTTTTAAATTTTTCATGAATTTTTTATGAGATATTTTGCTGTTTTTTCGCGTTCTGCTGCGATTTTTAAACATCCGTAAAAGGAGTCCAGTTTTAATCTTTCAGCCCATTACTAAATTTTGAACTCTGCGATTACATTTTGTATTCACTGATTTTAATCGCGAATCTTTCATGCGACTTTTTGCGGGGATTTTTCGCGTTTCGCGGAAGTTTTTAACATCTGTAACATGAATCCAATTACAACCTTTTAGTCCAAATTATTTTAGCCCAATATAGTAAATGTTGGCTTCTTTCATTAATGTTTATTCGGAACTCGTTATAGTGAATTTGAATTCGTTCATGAATTTGTTATGCGGGGTTTAGCGTTCTTTCGCGCTTTGCGACGATTTTTTCGACATTCGTAAAATGAATCCAGCTACAATATTTTAACCCAATATAATAAATTTAGTTCTCTACGATTTTTAAGTTTTTACGCATTTTGAAGCGATTTTTCTAACATTCGTAAAATAAATCCAGTTTCAGTTTTAAATACAATACCGTTAATTTTGTCCTCTGCGATTTTTTAATTTTTCGTGAATTTTTTTATGTGATTTTTTTTTTCACGTTTCGTGAAGATATTTTAACATTCGTAAAAATAATCCGGTTTTAAACTTTTAGCCCAATAGAGTAATTTTTTTTCCTCTTTTCAATAAAGTTTATTCCGAATCCGTACTATGATTTTAATTTTTAAAGCGATTTTAACGCTTTTTCGCGTTCCGTGGCGATTTTTTGACATTCGTAAAAGGAATCCAGCTACAATTTTTAACCTAATGTAATAAATTTTGTTCGCGTAATGTTGTAAAGTTTTTCGCGAATATTTTTTTCAAATTTTACGTTTTTATGCGTCTTGCGGCGATTTTTCTACATTCGTAAAGGAAACCTGGTTTCAATCTTTGAACACAATACAGTAAATTTTGTCTTGTGTGGTTTTTGAATTTTTTGTGGAATTTTTTTTTTATGGGAGTTTTTTTTTTTTTTTAACGTTTTGTGGAGATATTTTCACATTCATAAAAAGAATTCACTTTCAATCTTTTAGCACAATACAGTAAATTTTTTTCTCTTTTCAATAAACTTTATTCATCATTCGTACAATAATTTTAATTTATCATGCGATTTTTTTTTTTTTTTTTTTTTTTTTTTTTTAAAGTAAATTTCGTCCTCTGCGATTAAAAAAGAGAGAGAGAATTTTAGCGTTTCTTTGCATTCTGCGGCGAAAGGAATCCGGTTTAAATATATTGTATTAAAATCGCGTACATACAAAATTGTACCCGATTTTCTGCGGTTTTTCGTTGTTAGCGGCAATTTTTTAACACTTGTAAAATGAATCCGTTTTCAAGTTTTTAGACCAATATAAGTATATTTTGTCCTATGCAAGTTTTGAATTGCTCGCGAATTTTTTAGTGTTTTTCCGCTTTTTCGGCAAATTTTAGACCTTTTTTTTCGAAACAGAAATAACTAACTCTGTTAAATTTTGCTTTCCTGCGATTAAATTAAAGTTCGAAGAATGCAAAGTCTCTCAATCCAATGCTCAAAATATTAAACTAATTTCGGTCGAAATAAAAAAATAAAAAAATTCAGGGTTAGTTTTGATTCGAGACCAGATCAGGCGTAGCCTGCACGGGTGTACGCTGTTGAAAGCAGTTGGACCCCACTACCAGGTTCATTTAATTCGAGGTTCACTTGGAAAAAAACCGAACAAGTAAATGAGGAAGGCTCCGCTAGATCATTTTATTGAAATTAATATTTTTGTAACAAATATAATAAACAGCACCACAACAACTGTATCTGGCGCCTGGTAGGTGGGGGGGGGGGGGGGGCGTACAAACCGCGCGTACCACCCTTGGTATGGCCTTGATAATAAATAAAAGCCATTTATCAAACTTTTAAGGCATTTGAAATAAGTTCAAACGGCACTTTTAAGAAGTAACTAATCATTTCATGTATGTACGCCTGCAAAATTGTATGGAAAATTGCACCTTCGATAGCAACAGTTTTGCTTAACAACGGTATTTCTGGAACGGATTACCATCGTTTACCAAGGTACAGCTGTATATTAACTTTAAAACAGCTCATTCAGGAAGGCTTACATTTTGAAAAAAAAATCATAACCATTGCATCTCAAAAATGCGAAGGTATAATAGCAGATTAAGTGCTTTCAATAAAAAATAATAATAAGTAAGAGAGAGGAACATATTTAATAACTAGATGAAGAAAATATTAATTATTTTTTATAATCTTAGTGATGTGTGGTTGCATTCCATTGGTAAATAATTCCAGCTACACAGCTTGGAAAAGCAGGATATTTATGACTTGATTAAATTATAATTAAAGTTACAACAAATTAAATTAAATATATATTGCGGGGAACAGAACTTCCGCTCTGATAAACACAACTACATTTTACAAAGTCTACAGACGGAATGAGAAGGGGGAAAAGTACATGTAGATACTAACCACAAACAGCGGGAAAAACAGCTGACACATTGAAATTGACCGCAGCTGTAAGAGAGTGATAGTTCAAACATTCGTTTAATGAAAGTTCGTATCAGGGTTTGTACTACACAACACAATTTTTGCTACCAAATTCATCACCAAAAAAAAGAGCTGAGCTATCTATACTGATCTGACATCTGATTAAGTAAAAAAAAAAAAAATGAAGAAATATAAAATGAAAATTAAAGTAGTTATTTCATTTCCATTTTGGGTCAATACAAGACAAGTCTTAATTGACTATCATATTTTAGAAATTGATGTTCAGAAAGTTGGGGGGGCACGTGCCCCCTCGTGCCCCCCCCACCCCCCGAGGCTACGCCTATGCACTGTAGAATAGGGTATTATAAAAAATTATCGTTCACTTACAGGCACACTCAAAAGAATTTGATTACAGTGTTTTCTATGAACAATAATTGCTGGTAGCTTTGCTCGTTTTTAGTTATGGTACGAGTTTTTGAATGTAACTAATTTTTTGCATATTAATTGATGCATATAAAGTATATACATCATATACAGAGTTGCTCAAAAGATCACACGTACATTTCTGTTTATTGATGGAAATTGCTGCAGGGGAATTTTCAATTGTGCGATATATATCCTAAAAGAAAATTTTAGCATGCTGTGTAGTATACATACAGATCTATAGATCATGTACTGGGCTGTACTTAAAAAAAAAAAAAAAGAAAGAAAATCGGATATTTTGTTTTTCACTATTAGTAGTAATTGCTGAAATTGTTGTTTCAAATGTGTTATACGTTTTCTAAATTGTTACATAGTAAACTGTGAAGTATTGCAACAGTATTCTGAATGTGTTGGAAAGTATTTCATAATCTGTGCTTGACGCATGATTTTTCGTTCTTGTTTATCAATAATTCCTTTTAAACACTTTACAACTTTGTTCTAAAGTGTTTGTGAATTCGGTTTGTTTGTCTGTCCGTGTTCTAACTCGTGTAAATATACTCGGATTGTCATGCAATTGATACATGTTATTGAGGTTTACTATGGTACGTTCGGTATTAAAAGTGAAGTGTGTAGCTGTAACAGATTGTTTACAGGGATACTCAAAATAATTCCGTTGCATTACATTCTATGGGGAAATATCTTTTGCAGTGTATTTTAATATTACACTATTTCAAACATATTGAAATTGATATATATCACTGAGGTGCTTACTATAGAATTTAGTCTGCATTGCATCCATCGGTCATTTACAAGGACACATATAATAATTAGATTACATGAACAATAATTGCTGGAAGTGCGTTTTCTGTTGCGCTTTTTTAATTTTAACTAATTTTTTATATATTACTAAGTTGTGGATAAACTCTATAAATCATATACAGGGCTGTACAAAAGATATCGGGTACATTTTCGTTTATTGGCGAAAATAGCTGAAGGGTAATTTTCAACTGTGCTAATGCGTTTCCTAACTGTACTAAAGTTTAGCATAGTATTTATACAAATCGTATACAGGGCTGCACAAAAGAATTTTTCATATTTTTTCATTATATATATTCTCGATCATTATCATTGACGTGAAAGGATAAAGAACTTTCCGCTTCCCTATGATGGAATTCTTGAAAACATTTTATAAAGGATGAATAACAGAATTTTGTTTGCTAAGACGAAGGGAATAGTAAACAGTGTTGAATACAGACAATTTTCTCCGGGAGGAGACAATATTGAGTTCCAGGGGGGGGGGGGGGAATTGCACTTTTTGACCATTAAAAGCATGGAATCTCAAATCTTCCGGGTGGGGATACCCCCCCCCCCTCCGACAACCCCCTGAATTCAACACTACAAAATCTGTAGAATTTCTGATTATTTTTGGCATAACTTTACTATGTGCGAATACAATTTTCTCCAACTTCTTAAAAAATTAGGACAGAATTAAATATTGAATAAAACATGGCTATAATTAACGGACTTTGAACCTGACCAAAGTAAGCTAATAGTGATTAAAATAAATGTTCGATATGCATGCAGTTTTCAATGTTTTGTCTTAGGTCATTAATGAAATGCACACACATAAAATAATAATAAACAAGTGGGTAAGTGTGATCGAAGATCGCTCAAAGGGTTTCGTTTAATATTCCTTTCCAAACACTTTATCCTTTCTTTAATAAATCCAAATAAATTTCATTTAGAAACCAAAAAAAAAAAAAAAAAAGTCATGCTTTTTATAAAGTAAAATTTTACTGGTCTATTTTTCTCGTTTTTTCGAATTTTTCGATTTTTTCAAATATCTAAACCAGCCCGATAGCGGGAGAAGCCCGCTATTACATTCTTGTCATAATAATATCTGTCATGTGGACTAAATGCGATATTTAAAAAAAAATAATAATTTAAAAATTAACATGTTGTTGTACACCTTCAAAATGTTAAAATATGTGAATATATCCGTAATCGGATTTTTTATCATAATTCAATACGTTCCTCAAACTCATATATTTACTTCATTAAAGACGTGAGTATAAAACATCACAAATTTACTGAATGGTGTATACAAACGTTTTGTATACACCATTCAGTAAATTAGTGATGTTTTATACTCACGTCTTTAATGTAGTAATGTTTCATGGTGTAATCGTCCAGCATTTGTATGATTATATTTACTATTCTCTATTACTCATATTGATACTCGCTTTGTATTATTCTGAAACATTTGAAAAATCCGCTCTAAACTTCCGATATGACGTCAGATTTTTTTTATCAATTCTGTAATGACACGTGTAAATAATCTGCTTTTTGTAAATACACAACTCATACTCATTGTATTATTGAGAAAACTTTCCGTTTTATGACCACTATGACGTCAATCAATTTTATTTCATATTAATATTTTTTTCAATTGGTGAAACTTTTTATTTCATTTTCATTTTTCACGTGGAAATCGTCTGATAGAAAATTAATAATTGTAGAAGGAATTTCATCGTGGATTTTTAATTTTTGGCATCTGCTATAACGAAAATGTTTAAATTTAATAGGAAAAGGCTGTTAGAATTTTGTTTTTTTTATCTCTATTTATTAAAATAATACGAATTTTTCAAATTTTAATATTTTTAGCTCTTCATAGCTATAGTATTCAGATTTATACACAAAGTTTCAACTCTGTAAGTTACATAGTTTTTGAGAATGGCTCTGTGACGTACAGACAACGGAGCGGGAGTAATAGAATTTCGTGAGATGAACGAAACCCTAAAAAAAAAAAAAAAAAAAAAAAAAAAAAAAAAAAACAGACAAAATTTAGATTATGAAAACTACTTTATATTGTAGTCAACGGCTTAAACTCTATTATGGTGCCCTTTAAATTTACTGCTTTTTTACACTTGGTAGAAAGCGCAAGCAAGCGAATTTATTGAAATATATTTTTTGCTCTGCTTCTTTTTTAAGATAAAGCAACATGAAAAAAATGAAACATTATTTAAACTACCTTTTTATAATTTCTATATTGGTTTCTCAACGTATAATCGTAAATGAATTTTATAAAAGCGTATTTTTTTTTAATATTACTCTTCATTTTTAGGGTTTCGTTCATCTCACGAAATCCTATTACTCCCGCTCAGTTGTCTGTCTGTCTGTCACAGAGCTATTCTCAGAAACTATGTAATTTACAGAGTTGAAACTTTGTGTATATAGCTGAATACCAGCTATAAAGAGCTCAAAATATTAAAATTTAAAAAATTCGTATTATTTTAATAAATAGAGATAAAAAACCAAGATTCTAACAGCCTTTTCCTATTAAATTTAAACAATTTTCGTTATAGCAGTTGCCAAAAATTAAAATTCCACGATGAAATTCTTTCTACAATAATTAATTTTTTATCAGACGATTTCCACGTGAAAAATGAAAGTGAAATAAAAAGTTTCACCAATTGAAAAAAAAAAAAAAAAAGATTAATATGAAATAAAAATGATTGACGTCACAGTGGTAATTAAATGGAAATTTTTAAAGATTTCTCAATAATACAAGGAGTATGAGTATGTGTATGTACACAAAGCAGATTAATATCATGTCATTAGAGAATTAAAAAGAAAATCTGACGTCATATTGGAAGTTTAATAAATTTTTCAGATGTTTGAGAATAATACAAAGCTAGTATCAATATGAGTAATAGAGAATAGTAAATATATGAGTTTGAGAAACCTATTGAATCATGATAAAAATCCGAATATGGAAATATTCGCATATTTTAACATTTTGAAGGTGTACAACATGTTTAGTTTTGAAATTATTTTTTTATATCCCATTTAGTCCGCATGACAGATATTATTATGACAGAATATAATAGCCGGCTTCGCCCGCTATCGGGCTGGTTTGGATACTCGAAAAAACGAAAAAATAGACCGGTAAATTTTTACTTTATAAAAAAACAAAAAACATTATTATTTTTTTTCTTTTTTGGTTACTAAAGGAAATTTATTTTGATTTAATAAAGAAAGGATAAAGTGTTTTGAAATGAATATTAAACGAAATACTTTGAGCTATCTTCGATCACACTTACCCACTTGTTTAAATATTACTCTTTATTTCCATCTTATTTCTTTTTTGCGACCAAAACTTACCGAGTTATGATATTTTGAATTGCGGCACTTTGTGGCTCTAAAAGCGTATTTTTCGATTCTTAAGGCAGTCGTCGTTCTCGAGTTCAATGGGAAAATTATATTTATTAGCAAATTGAAAAAAAAAATGTCACATTCTATTTGAGGAACAAGAATGTTTAAGTGTTTTAACAAATCCTAAAAATCAGTTTGAAATGGAATTGAATTGTTATTGATATGATATAATTAGAAAAAGTCTATCTGATTATAAAGAATTGACACGGTCAGTGTTGGTAATATAAAAGAAGCCGTGAAATATCTCTGATCTATCCTCTAGTTCTGGTTGAAGTCCTTTTTCAAAATTACTGGAAAACAGAACTCGTGTCTTTCTGCCTTAGCTATAGGAGGATATTTTAACCCTCTAAGCCAGCGTTTCTTAAACTTTGTGATCTCGCGGACCCCCCTTTGATGTGATATGCAGTTCAGGGACCCCCAACAATATTTTTCTTAATATAAGAAAAGAAATTATTTTAACGAAAACACCTTACTTATTTTTCATTACACATATTCTATATTTAGATAACAGTGTTAGAAAAATCATCTACATTAATATAAAAAAATAGAAATAGAAATATATACAAGAAAACTAATAACAAGAAAAATTATTGTAATTTACATTTTAAGACAGTTAAAATATACATAGTACTATTTCCTATGAGAAATATGCTGCTATTTTTGCTACTGGATGTGTAGCATCTCGTTTAATGTTTAAGAAAGACTGGTTCAACATGCAGTCAAGTTCTACAGTTGTTCTTAATAATTTTCCTGTATGTAACTGTTTAAACATGGGAATAGTGCCGCACTTGTTGTGTAAGTTGGAAGGGATTTGTAAGGGAAAGAAAAAAACGTCGCATATCTAACCACCAAATTCATAATGAAAGAAAACTCTCAAATTTACACTATCAGAAATGTCTTAACGCTCATCTAGTTGCAAAGTGTAATAAGGACTTATTATTTACATGTTGAATCAATCGGTTCTTAATATTTTCACACATATTCCACCTTCGGAGCAGTGAAAAGTCTCCCCAAAAGTAATTGGATTTTTATGCTTATTAATGATCTAGACCTGTAGTTCTAGTCCTGTAAATCCCTCCTCCCCCGGAGCTTCAGAAATTTCTCCCGAAGGGAAAAAAAATCTAAATTCAACATTGGGCTTGAGGACCCCCGGCTGCCAGCTCACGGACTCCCAGGGGTCCGCGGACCACACTTTAAGAAACGCTGCTCTAAGCGGTTTGCCCGTATTTTTCCGTTTCTCAAAAAGAACTTAAATCAGCTGTTAGACAAAAATATTTTTAACAAAATTGTATTTTAAGATACAGTAATCCCTCAACATTCGCGGATTTAACATTCGCGAGTTTTGATTATTCGCGAAATTTGAAATGCGGAAAAACTTAACATTCGCGAAAATCTGACTTGATTATTCGCGATTTTTTTTTTTTAATCTCTTTCTTTTTCAGAATTTATAGTGGTTAAAGATTATTTCGCCTGTGTTTTCTTCGTATATACAAATCAATTTTCAGTTGTCAACTGAAAAAGGAGCGAATGTTGTAGTACAACATTCGCTCCTTTTTGTAGGAAACCAAAATAATAACAGAAGAGTACTCATTGCAATGGGGATATTATTAGAATTGGTAAGGTAACGGCATTTTCAATCTATTAATTTAAAATGTGTAGGTTCTCGTAGAAATGGAACTGAAATTGCACTTAGAAAATAAAAGCATTTAGCTGTGTATTTAAATATCGTATTTTAATATTGTATCGCCTACAGACCCACTAATACATTATCATCTCTCTGCGAATAGAGAGAGTCGAAATTACTTTATACAAAAAAAACCTATGCTTTTTTAGCTGTCATTATTTCTCTAGTCAATAAATTTGAATTATCTTCAATAAATAAACTTCATATTTATGAATATGTGTGTACATTTAACTTCTAACTATATGTTATGCATAACGTATTGTTAATAATACATATATTCCTTTGTTCTTTGAAATGCTGTGCACTCTAATTAAAATTTTATAGAACGTAACTCCTTTTTTAGTGCAGAGAGATAGACTCAACATTCGCGGATTTGACATTCGCGAGGTTTTCCTCGAACGTAACCCTCGCGAATGTTAAGGGATTACTGTATATGTAAAATAAAGAGATATGAAGTGTATTTTCAGAAACAAACAGGGGAATAAATTTAAAATAATATTAGTTTTATGAACATTTTTATAAAAATGCAGTAAAGCCCTTAGACTCTCAGAGGGTTTTAAAAGAATAAAAATTGTGACTTTTGTAAATATTTGCCAGTAGTTAGATATAAATAACAAAATTGCTATTTTAAACAGATTGTCAGGTACATAAAAATCCCGAAACGTTATCATGGGAGAATATTTAAGATTATAGTTATTTCTATGTATAAGAAGAGATTTAAATTGGCAAATTTAGCTTGAAACAATTTTAAAATGTTATTAAGAATTTTCGGTACTTCTCCATTAGCCCGTCGACCACTTTCCATTAAAAAAAAAAAAACTATTGCCAAACTGTAACGCTAATAAACAAATGGAAGTTGGCTGTCATTGGAATCTGAGAAAAAAGAAGACATTTGGACTAGCCCCACTCACTAAAGTGTCAATCATCTGTAACTTAAAGCAATAAAACTTAAAATATGTTAATGCAAAATGAAAAAAATACATATATTGGATATATATTTATTTATATTATATTTCTTAATTATCAGTCTCGGCTGGTGGATAAATGTTTATGACGTACTTTTAAGACTGATCTATTGAACGTAATTACGTATCGCAATATTTTTTTTAATGCTTTTTCTATTTTAATAATATGGCGTTGCCGTTTAATGACATAATTGTTATTTTAATTAACAAAATAACTAATAAATCTGCAAACATAAATAAAAATACGTATAGTCGAATTAAAAATCCCTTGATCACATAACAAACACGAGTAATCATCTGATGTCAAGTAAATGTGACACCACGATCGTGCATTTTTAGCGCTAAATTCTATAGTTTGGCGATAGTTTTTCCTTGGAAAGTGGTCGACGGGATAATGGAGATGTACCGAATTTTCTATTGCATACTTTCGGCATCGGGCTCTGACACGAAATGTTTCGGATTCTAGCGGGTTCGGGCTTCGATAAAAGAGCCCGAATTTACCTCTAATGCACACGTGTATAATGCCAATTTTTGGGGCGAGGTTTTTGTTTTCTTTTACGTCACTTGTCAGCTATGCGGAGAATTCAAAGTTCGATTTTCCGGAAAAGACATGGATTTAAAAAATGTATCAAGTTGGATCTATATCTTTTTTTTAATTGATTTATTGCCTAATAAATTACTCTTTTGTGATTTTGCAATAATCATACTTACAGGTTGATTATAATTAAAGTCCCACTTTCAAAATGCTGCAAAAAAGGAACCATTGGTCAGAATGACTTCAAATTTGAACTGAATATTCTGGAAGATGGGGGGAAACGGTATGGCATAAGAAAAAAGTTCCAAAGTGTATCAATAGATGGCGCTATAAGCGGCATACTATGCAAATTAAAAGACACTCATGTACAATTAAAAACCGAATCATTATGTGCTTTGTACGCGGTTTTTGGCCCAAGGACAGTTAAAAATCGATTTTTCCCAGCCAATGTGGTACGACCTTCTCGTAGTGGATGTACTTTCCACTAACATTACCACAACTGTTGACTGATTTGGAAGTCATTTTTTTTCCGTCAAACAACCGAAACACTCATGCACATTGAACAGTACGGCTGGTTTACTGCGCAATTCATGCCAAATCCTCCGTATTTCAATTAAAAATGTCACTTGTAGCCGAATTCACTTTCGTTATGCCGCTTACAACGCCATCTATTGATACACTTTGGAACTTTTTATTTCTTATGCCATACCGTTTTCCATTTCTTCCAGTATATTCAGTTCAAATTTGAAGTCATTCTGACCAGTAGTTCCTTTTTTACAGCATTTTGAAACTGGGACTTTAGTTATAAACACCCTGTAGATAATTTGAAATGAGAAATAAGTTTATTAAATATTTTTTATTCTTTACTTTATAGGTATTTTAACCACCTTCTTACAGTGAAAAATTGAAAATTCTTGGTCAGTAAACATAGCGCAACTGGACACTAAATATCGTCAATATTTATTGTTTGCGGATGTAAATACATTGTCACCAACATGTTTTGGTCGGAAGACGTAGGAATAATTTCTAGATCTGAGTACCCAGATAACAAGTTCTTGTGGACATTGCCAAATTGTTTTGCATCTTGGGATCCCTACGATAACAACAAGTTAATTACTAATAATGTTGTATGCAGTCCATGGTTTTCTTCTTACAATACGAAGTGGCGCCTGGCATTGCTCCATAGACATAATGGATATGATTTCATTGGAATGTTTCTTTGGAAAACACCATCTTCTGGTTTGTCTCCTAGAATAACTGCCACACTTGGACTGTTCCATACTGATAATTACGAACGAGATTTTGAAGGTGATTTGAATTCCCACGGATGCTTTGGAAGATGGGATTTCCTGCAATTAAGTGAGTTTAACCAAAGCGCAGACGCAATTGCTGCAGATGGATTTCTTAGGTTCTTTTGTGAAATGCGACTGAAGACTGAAATCTTACAGGATGTTCCTCTGAAAAGTAAGTATATTTACAGGGCGTAAATAATTAAAGATCAGTTATTTAGAGCTGTCTGTAGTTGAAACTATTCGTCAGAAAAATATGAAATTTGGAATGCATCTAAATGAAGGTATGTGAAAGATATTTCGCAGAAAAGAAACTTAATTTCAAAAATGGCCACCACGGCGTGTTTTCTGATAAAATTTCGGCATATATGTAAATTTTGACAACCACATGATGTATCCGCTCACGTACAATAAAAATGTTAAATAAAAAGGCGCAATTAATCTCGTGTCACTCTCATGCCTTTTCCATGGAAAATGTCGTGCAGTTTACAAGACCGTGCTTTACTGGTGAAACTTTTTTATCAAAATGGTGATTCCGCACCAGAAGCTTTGCGGATATTTCGAGCTTTGACAAAAAATTTCGCAGAGGTGCAATGGCTGCAAATGGAACATTGACAGAACTCAAGAACAGTATTTCCCGTCACGCCGGGAAATACTGTTCAACAATTCCTAGAATTTGCATCGCTTGACAGATTGAGCAGTATTTGTCTTGATAAACCAATTCTACAGTGTATAAGCTTGCATTTTGCTAAGTTATTGAAAAAAATCAATAATACGCACTCTGTGGACCATTTTTGAAAAAAAAATTCTGCTAAATTTTTTTCGTATCCTTTCACATGGACGCATTCTAAATTTCATACTTTTCTGACAATTTCGACTACAGATGGCTCTGAGTCGGGGAACTTTAATTATGTACACCTTGTACTTTAATTTTTCTTAGTGATTATAATCAATTTCTTTTCGTTATGTGCAGGGCTTAATTTCTAAGGGAAAAAAGTACCAGAGCCCTAATATTCTGAGGTACTAACACCCGTAACGTACCCACCCTTCCGCCGTCTTCATATTTATATTTCATACATTATTTTAAAAATTAAAAGCATTTTATTTTTTTTATTTAGCAAAATAAAAATTTTAAATACATCTAAATGCATATACTTAGCTATCAACTATTCCACTTTTTAGTTATTATTACTTCCAAATAAAAACCTATGCCTAATCTTAATGTTAATTAATCGCAGAATTCTGCGATTAAATAAGCTCGGGATTATAATTCGGAAATAGTGTTAACACAAAAAATGAATAGTTCGCTGCTATGCAGAATAGAAAAAAGACTATTTCTGTTTACTCTTTATTCTGATCAAAATAGCATTAAAATAATTTGAAATGGAAATAAATACATTTTTGAATTTAAGACAGATTGAGCTCGAGTCTGCCCAAATTCGAAGACTGATATAAGAATCGAGACCGTTTCATCTCCATCTCTTTCGTGACCGACACCTTACGTCACTTATAAGTGTTTTAATACAAAAGAAGGTAAAAGATTGGAAATGGGAGGGAAAGGAAAACGTAATTTAGGATTCGTTTTTCAAAAGCGTTATTGCACAGGGCTCCGGTGAATTCTGGGCAATATTTAAATATTTACTAAAAATAGAGAAGTACCGGAGCTAAGCTCCGGTGGGCTCCGGCGCTAATTAAGCCCTGGTTATGGGAAAAGTACCGGGTGAACATTAGTGATGTTCCTTTTTCAAAGCAATGTTGTGAAGTTTGAACACAAAACTAATGAATGATTATTCGATGGTTTTAATTATTGAGTGTTATAAATTTAAGTTCACAATCACCACAGTTTTAATTTTTTTTGTGGGTTGTTTTGAAAGATCTCGTGTACAAGGAATTACAAAACTGTTCTTAACTTGCAAAGACATAATAAGCTAGGTGCTCCTGTTATAGCCATGCTAAGGTGTAAGAATCCTTCTGGCCGCCATTTTGCAAAAAATAAAAATCGTTATTATTTTTTTCTTAACGTTCTCAGGATAGTGGACTTTCATAAAAGAATGTTTTATTCCCCATAGAAATAGTAGTAGCCATATCAGGTACATGTGCACAGGGTATGGCCATAATTGTTCCATGTTTCACCAATCGTGATTTACTTAAATTTCGAATGCTGTTCTGCTAAATTACATCATTTTGGTGTAAAATGAATAAACATAATACTGAATAATTCTTTTTGTTACTGAAAAGTGGATTTTAAATAAGATTTTCCATTAAAAATGAAGTTAACAAAATTGACATTATAATTTAAGTTTTTCTTTTTAAAAAAAATGCGAAATCATTCTAGAGAAGAGTACAAGATAAAAATGATATTATTAAAACAAACTACTGGTCGCAATTGAAAAAAAGAGAAAAGAAATATCTCTGTCAGCAGCAGCGAGTCCAACACACTCTTCCTGGTAGAAATTCTCGCAAACTATGCAGAGTCGCATAGTTGTCTGTGACTTCGTTTTCCTGACAAAGACTGCAGTACCAACTTCCAGCTTCGGTGTACCAGTCTTTTCTTGCTGGGTTGCTGCTGTTTATTCTTTAAAAAAACCTTTAAAACTAATTGGTTTGTTGGTCAATGACGGTTTCTTGGTTCGTCCCTTTTTCGGTTTATACGACTGAGCTTTTTTTCGCAGGAAAATTTTTTAAAGCTCGATCCACGCGAATTCATGGCCGGTCTTATGACACTTGTTGTTTTCTCTTCATTTTTGGTGTTGTCAGAAGTTTAACAAAGCTGCAAGAGGATTTGTTGCTGAATGATTCAGTGTCTGGTGGATAAACATCCTTATCCACACACAAAGAAGCAACATGAAGAGTTACATCTGGTGATGAGGAATTAAGATCAACAATTCGAGGACTCTTTGCTCGTTTAGTTTTTTGTGGTGGAATGTGGGTAACTGATACCAGAAGAGTAGTGGGTTGGTCTAATGAGTTTGAAGATAGAACCGGATCACTGCTGCTGCTTGGCTAAATCTTGTTCATGAAGCCTCAGCTTTTTCAGTTGTTCAATTCAGGAGGCGGGAGTTCAGTCACAATACTAGGGGCAAATGTCTCTTCTGCGATCCAGTTAGGTATGGATGTATAAAAAAATACCTGTGGCTCTGAAGACACTAATCCTATTGGATTTTGTCATTGATCTGTCTCATACTGGGATGAACACATGAGGAAAGTTCATCGGAGTGATATCATTCTTGTCCCGGTGTGAGTCGAAAAATCTCAGAACCTCTTGATCCCAAAAGTTTCAAAGCTCCAGCAGCAACTTTTGTTCAACGGTTGCAATTAGTAAGCTGTGTTGGATGGTAAGCAATAGAGGGCAATGTCATGCTTGTGGGCCTCTATCAGAAATTTTCTAACCGAGGTATGCCTTTGCTCCGTCAAAAATCAGAAGGCATGATCCGTTTGGTTTAAATATGGTAAAATGCAGCAAAAAATACAAAATTTTGAATGTCATGCTCCTTTTTGCAGTCTTGAGTCGATGATCCAGAAGTAAGTTTTTTCTCTCAGGTTTTATTTTTTCTTACTCCTGAGTATAACAACATTGGAGGGATAATCGTACCCACAGCGTTCCCACGAGCCACGACTGTAACACTTTCCCCGTGTGCTTTCGCCACAATATGAACTCATGAAGTTCCCTTTTGGGCTTCTTAAAAGTTCCTTAAAACTCTTGGTTACACCATGATATGGAGTATTTATAGCAGGTGGAAACGGCATACTTTTCATCCAGATTGAAAACTCTTTCTGGAAATTTGAAAATTTCTTTTGGTTTTCTTTTATTTGGTGAAGATTTCTTTTGGTCAGTGTTGCATTTCAGTTTCATTATGTTAATATGTACCGCAAGCCATTTTTCCACATACATTATACTTGTTGCATCATGTATTACATTGTGCAATGTAACGTAATTCTTTTGTAAGTCTCTGTTAGCGAACTATAAATACTCCATATTCTATTCAAAGCATGTTGTAATTAACTTTAATGATGAATATCAGTTTTAATGTGTATGTTTGCAGCAGTGTAATATCAATAAAATGCTCCGTAAACAATATTTCTCCATGGACCAATGTAATAAATTCTTTTTTGTGTATTTGTAAACAAACTATAATAGCTATATACTACTTCATCTTCAATAGGGAAAAGGCTATAGTGAATCTCAGTAACGTATCGCAGTATCATGGAAATCAAAGTAATACTCTTAACTCTCGTATGTTTACGAGAGTTAAGAGTTCAGACAGACGAACCAAAGTCATAAACACTTTTCAGCTGTGTTGGAAAGTGTTAAAAATAGTTGTAATAATGTCCATCTTAATTCAATTTGAAAACCTTAATTTGCCAAAATTTTCATTGAAAACGTATGATAAGTTTTTTTTTTTCTGACAAATGTTTTAAAAGATGTTTTATTCTATATTCCTTATTTAGACAATGATGCAGAAGAAAAAGATATCGCTGAAGGTAACATGACAAAGGAGATACTTGAATCAAAAGGTGTGTTCTATTTTTATTATTTATAGCATTTCAGACAAAATATTACTTTTTAGATGAGAGGAAAAATTAAATTTTTGGACTGTCTATGGCATGGTCAGAGTTTTGGTCGATTTCTCAGTTTCTGTAATTTATATCTGTAGGTAGGTAAGAGATCAAAAGTATTAAACACATATGCTTGAGATGAAATGTTTTTCCTTAAAGTAAAGGGTGTTTTTTATATAATTTTTTTAAGCTGATTTCGAAAATAATACTCAAATTGTATCGCATATTTTCGTCACAAATTGTGTTCTGTTTCGTTTGTAAATTATAAATTTAGTGACAAAGACATCAGAAATTTCCATTGTTGTCTTTATACTGTAATTTAGTAGACTCCAAAAAGCATGTTTCTACATAGGTAGCAATGAATGCACAAAATATCTTTCTTCAAGGGAAGCTATGATAAACAAAATTAATTAAATATATGATAGTCTATTTTTGTCCCGCAGTGGCACGGACGGTTAAGCTCGGTTCTCGTAAGATCGCCGAAAGCGAAGCAGCATCGACCAAGGTCAGTGCTTTGCAGGGTGACAACCTCTCTCGACTGCCGCTGCTGTGGGACCGTATACGTTAACCCCTTGGGGACGAGCGACACGTATACGTGACGCATAAGATGCTCAGAATCCTCGATTACTTCCACCAGTTATTTTTTATTGTAAGCTTTGCTTTATTAAATCTTAGCATTTCTGCGATTCAATTAGGCGAAAATTTCTGTTTTGAAAAACCGGTGGAAAAAGATTAAAAATTCTGTAGAAGACCCTCGTCGCGAAGGAGTTAATGGGAGCTGGTGCACGTAAAATCTGTTCGTGGTTCCAATGTCCTCCAAGTTTAGTATAAGCGTTACCTCTTTGTGTGCCAATCCAGGTGCAGGTCTCTCATCTGGAATTGGTTCAAAATTAGGAGACCAGCTCTAGAAGTCCAACCTCTCTTGAGGCTCTGGCACTCCTTCTTTCAGAGAAGTGCCTTACACTTTCTCTGACACGCCAACAACAACAACATAGTCTATTTTAAATTTTTTTTTCAACAAAGTTTAATTGTACATCTGCATAATTCTTAAACTACTTCATGAAATAACTTCCCGTTTGGTATCTGAAAGTAAAATTTCCCAAAAAATCCAAATATGGTGTCAACATTGGATGTTTGTATTGAAAAAGTCAATGTTTGCAAATAATTGCAATATGAATACTGTCCACTAAGTTTTTTTTTTCACATAAAGTGAAAGAAGCCATTCCCAATCGAATCGAATGGCTTTTTGTTATTTTTTTCTGTGACAATTTGGGGATTAAATGCATTTTGTATATCTTTTATTTTTTTGGCGCAGATTGTACAGTCGCAGTAATTTTTCTAGCACTCGAACCCTATTAATCAGAATGCTGACCTTTTCGTTAGGACATGAAAACGTGCTTGGTGATTTTTTATTTCCTTTTGACATCAATCAGTTTAGTTAAATATATTGGACTGAATTACAGAGGGAAGTTTTATAAAGACATTTTATTCTGTGCTACCATTAATTAAATAATAATTTAATTAAAACCTTTGTTGTAAATATTTAAATTTATACATAATTATAATTTTTTGTTGTCTCATTAATCTCAAATAATTTTATTATTTAAAATAGAGAGCTAATTCCATGCGTGGGTGTAGTGTCAGTCACAGAGATGTAAATGGCTACGATGTTTGACTACCAGTATTAAAGTAAAGAAAAATTTTACTTATTCAATCCGAAATATCTACAAGTAAATATAGTGAAGATTTTTTTTTAAATACCGGTCGCCAAAAATCGTAGAAGTCTGCGGCTATGTGGCTTACACTACATTCACGCATGGAATTTGCCAGAGGTAAAAAGCTTCATTTACCTTCCTTTTGTTTGGTAATCCATAGTCCTGAGGAGTCTTCATGTATATTAATCCATAGCGTTATAATTATCCAAGAATTGAGTGTATCGAGGAAAGCGTGATTCAGTTAATCAATATACAGAAATAAACTGTTCATGTTCAATTAAGTTTAAATTCTAAGAAATTAACAGCAGTCATTTTACACTGCAAAAAACATTTAATTGAAATTAATTATTACACAGATTATGTTTGAATTTTACTTTTAATGGGAGCGTGAACATTTTGCTCCGTCTTACAACAAGACTACATTTGCACAGTGTGAGAGAAAGTTTTTACGCACACAAAAGATATTAGAGTGATTAAGAGTTCTGTTTAATGGAGAAAACCTTTCGGAGTTTCCGGCTTGCAACGTTTTAAGTGCAATCATGGGTTTTATCTTTCTGTTGCAACATCTGACATTAGTGTCTAAGTTATTGTTATTTTCCTTTATCATCGTTATTAATGACATTATTTGTTGGTGACATATTAACAACCTTTCTGCATTTCAGGGGTGGACAGACTGGTACAAGATTTTAAAAACTTGTTATTGAATGGACAGATGAGTGACGTTACACTAAAAGTTGAGGATCGCGAATTTAAAGTGCATAGGAATGTTCTCATCGTACGTTCTCCTGTATTCGCTTCCATGTTACAGCTTGATACCAAGGAAAATGCAACTGGTATAGTCGACATCCCTGACTGTTCAGTAGAAGCGTTCGAGGTTTTTCTGTCATATATTTACAGTGGAAGTGCAGATACCATTTCTTCTGACAACGTCTTCGATCTGTACTATGCAGCAGACAAATACCAGATGAATGACCTAAAATATGAATGTGTAGAATACATGGAGAAAAAATTATCGGTTGAAAACTTTTGTGCTGTTATGACTTTGTCCTTACAGCATAGTGAGTCCGGTTTGCAGATAAAGGCTGCGGAATTCTTCTGTAACAACGTAAAGGTTATTATTAAAACTGTTCAGTGGCAACACTATGTGAAGGATTATCCAGTGCAAGCCAATGAGCTCTACATAAAAGCGATGAATGCTTGAAATTTGATCAAAGAACCTTACACGTGTAACTGTTTGCGTAATAAAAATAAATTATTTTTATGTTATTATCTCTATTTATGATGTCTTTGTTTTATATCTTGTACGTGTACTGTATTTTATATGTTCTTGCTGAGTATTATTTAGAATCCTGGTTTCTTAATTAAAAAAAAAAAACTGGTACTGGTTTAACTGCCGATATATCCGCCATTTTTGTTGAAAAACAGATTAATCGCCATAAAATGCAATATATTTTCATCAGCGTCTAACATTATTTTAATTCTAATCAAATTTTGAAAATTTATTTTATATGCCTCATGCTAGAGTCATGCAGAACATAAATATAACTTCATTTTCACTTTAGTGAATATGAGGGACCTTAGGATATGCATTTCTAAAAATTCTTATTCAATAAAGTAACAAGAACGAAAAGTGATGCATTCGGCATAGGTAATGAAACACTTTCCAACACTAATACCATGTTTGCACCGTGTAAGATATCTTAGATCGCCATTTTTGATGTGATACCCACCCGGAATTGAATACCTGTTCACACTGCAAAACTTATCTAACTCACTAAACCTCACTGTGTCTGAGATCTGCACAAACATAGAATGTACGCATGCGCATAAGTTAAAGCCAGCCTCAACAGCCAATCAGTTAAAGCTAGCCTCCAGAGCCAATCAAAGTGAGTGGTCGTGGCTGTATCTAGCCATGGAAAGTTCGAACTCACTGAGTAAGTTTGTGGAACTCACTCAGTGAGTTCGGCAGTCTGAGATATATTAAATATCTGATCTGAACAGGGTATTACAGAATATTGTTAAGAATTTTCATACAATGAAATGAGTAAAAATTAAAATAATTTAAAAAATGCCATATTCTATAGAAAACTACTTGTACTGCACTTCAAGTGATGTATACCAATTTCAATATTACTAAAATAGTATAACATCATTAAAAGACACTGCAAACGAATTTTCCACATAAACCATAAAATAACAGAATCCTTTTGCGCAGCCCTCTACATGATCTATAGAATTTATACACAAAAAGGTATATTAAAAAAAAATTGTTAAATTTGAAATCTACTACTACAATTGAAACGCACTTTCAGCAATTATTGCTCATAGACAGTAATGTAACCGAATTCTTTTGTGTGTCGCTGTAAATGAATGATAAATGCTATGCACACGATATTCTATATTAGCCATCTTCTAATGCACTTTAGTGTTGTATATCAATTTCAGTAAGTTTGAAATAGCATAACATCATTAAAATACATTAAAACCATTTTTCTCCATAGACCGTAATGTAACGAATTATTTTTCTTATGCTCCTATAAACGAACTATACATGCTACATACTTCATTTTCAATACCGAACATGCCATAGTAAGCTGCAATAGCGTGTATTAATTACATAACAATCAAGAGTATATTTACGCGAGTTAGAGTAATAACTGAATTCCCAAACACTTTTCAACTATGTTGGATAGTGTTAAAAAAAAATAAAAATCCATAATGTGAAAATACATTTATTTTATGTTCTGGCAAGACTCTTTGAAGACACATGAAACGATTTCCCAAGAGTTTATTAAGATAAAAAGTGTTTCGCCCCATGAGGCGATCAGGCGAAATTCGTCCCACTCTCCAGGCACTCAAACCCGTCAAACTGGGTCGAATCCCGGTAGGTAGGGGCCTGGTCAGCGGTCTCCAAGATAAAAAGTGTTAAACGCTGAAGAAAATACATTCCGTTCTATGGCGATCCATCTCTTTTTGAACAAAATTGGCGAGTATTTCGTCAATGTCCAATCTCTTTCTTATGTAGGGTCTCTAGTGTATACCTCGAAAACCTGTCTATCTCAAAATTTACTAATATATCTCCCATTTTCATGAAATATCTCATGTATTTTCCAAGTTTATCTCGAATTATTTTAATTATTGTCTTTTGAAACCTGTATAATTCAAATTTCTCACAACAGTGGCATTTCATATCAGCAGCAAAAATCAAAGAAACTTCCTAAAAAAGAGACTGATAAGCAACCAGATTATACTAGTGACCACAATAAAAACATTTTGGAAAAAATGTTTTAAAAAAATTTGCTGGTTCATAACACTATATTTTATTTTAGTAGTACCATTAAAGTATGTATCACTGGAAAGCTGGGTTGTAAAAAAGCGGGGTTTAAAAAAAACAAAAACAGCCCGGGCGGATAGCTGGGCGGGTACCCGGGCTACATGCAGTCAATGTGCATGAGCCATGAGCCAATGTGATTCATGCAGTCAATGTGCATGAATCTGTTTCGATGTGTTTCCTTAATGTGATCGAGCAAATATTTAATGAAATCAATCTTGAAGTCCAGAGGATATTTTTTGTAACTAGAGACACTGAAGAAGTCAACAAGAATCATTACAAAAAATATCCTCTGGACTTCAAGATTGATTTTCAGGGGGAAAAAAATGTCCGCTTTCAGAAACATATCAAACAAAAGTTAAGTTTGTGGTACTTGGACATAAAATAACTTTATGAAGTTTTTTTTAAGACCTACATATATATTTTTTTTTCTGTGAATGGTTATTAATTGTTGAAGAGAGAGATATCTTTTTCAGCCCTAAAAATTATCGTACACACAAAAGTAAACCATTAGAAACTGAATATTTTAGTAGAAACGTACATTGAATCTGATGTACAAAATCTGTCCAGAAAGTAATGAGCCTGATTCCATAAAATTAGTTTATTTGAAGATAATTTTAGAGACGCTTAATATTCTCCAAAATAGCCTCCTCCTTCATTAATACACCGACTGTTGCCAACGGCTCTTCCACCCATTTATGCCTGTCTGGAAGTCTTCAACTGGAATGATGTTCAGATCTCGCGTCACGTTTTCTGAAAGTTCTCCAGATTGTCAAAACGATGACCTTTTAAGCTGAAATTTAACCGAGAGATAGAAAAAAGTCCGGAGGTGACAGATCAGGGCTGTACGGTGGTTGGGGCAGCGTTGCGGCGCTGTGTTTTGCCAGGAACTGAGTCATTTTGATGGATGTGTTTTACGCATTTAAAGTTTTCCCCATGACGATTTGATGCACAATCGATTTTGTAAGTCTCAACGTCTCCGCAATTATTCGGACATTCATCCAACGATCAAAGTCCAAAAGCACTTTAATTTTAGCCACGTTGTCTGAAGTTCCGAGAACTTCATGGACGCCCAGCGTGTTATTCGTCCTCGACGTCCTCTCTTCTGTCTTTGAAGGCTTTGTGCCACCTAAACACTTGAGTTTTGGACAAAGAATCCTTCCCGTAGGCTTCTTGTAACATGGCAAGCGTCTCAGTATCCGATTTGTTTAGCTTTACACAAAACTTTATGGTGTATCGCTGCTCGACATTCCGCTGCACTCTGAAAACCTAACGCCACTTCCAAACATGTGTATGCTTCACGAGCGATCTGTGCGCTGCAAAGACTCAAGGCCAACTAACTTCGGTCTTCGGCCAGACTCTGTAGCTGACAGCCCCCACCGCACGTACTGACTGCCCGCAAACTGCGCCCTTTTGGCCTTCTGCTTGGCGCGAAAAGTTCGGTCTCATTACTTCTTGGGGAGACTGACATTAAACTTTTGGCAGTTCAGTCGATCAAAGTATGTGAAAATTGTTTAAAACAACCCAGATAAATGTGCAATATGAAAACAATGTTTCAATTGATATGCAATATAAAATTTTTGTATTAAAATTATTTATTAAAGTAAGCATTTGTTTTGTGTGTGGGGGGGAGGGGGGAGATGGGAGGCGGACTCTTTTTAAAAATTATATTAATCCTGCATTATACATTAATTTGTAAATTTATATTTACAAATAATTTGTAAATTAATAATAATACTTTGTAAATATTTCTTAAAGAATATTAGAGGAAACTAACTCTGTCTAAGGCAGAATTAATCGGAAAGGGGAAAATTTACCGTCGTATACAGCATACCTCCTTCAGACAGAGTTTGTTTTGAAAATCGTTCTGAGGAATTTAAAATATTTCCGCATTTGACAGATTTCCGACTTACGCTGAATACGGCTTTAAACAGAGTTTTATATATTTTTAAAATTTATAACGTTCTCAAAATTATGTTATATATAGCAGAGCTGCCAAGTATCTCAATTTTTGAATATCAGTATTTTCGTATAGAAAATTTTGCTTTAACTTATCTGCGAATTCAGTAATTAAGCAAAATAAAATTTTCTATAGAAAAATACTGGTTTTGAAAAATCCGGAAACTTAGCAGCTCTGGTAGAAGCAGAAGTCGAAGTATAGGGTCGGAGAGGGTCGCAAAAAGATTGAGCTTAGGTGCCCATGATGTCATTGATCCGTCTCTAACTTGGTGCAGTATTTTATTCATAAATGTTTTTATATAAATACATATAAAACATGTCAAACTTGAATAAAGTCTTATATCATGAGAGACATGATATAGCATAGCGGAATTGGGATAGTTGATCTAGATCAAATAAATGTCACTTTAAGTTTTTTAAATAGATAAATTATAAATTAATGTAAATGTATTTGCATATTAAATAATTTGTAACATAACGTAAATTAATGTACATGTGTTCTTAAAGAATATTACAGAAGCTTCTGTCTATGATGAAATTTATCGGGACGAAGAAAATTTTCCGTTGGCTTGGTATTTTATTTTTATCCTAAAAAATACGGATACTTTCAGGTATTTTCCGAACGGAAGTATTTGATCTATAGAGATTAATTACAGTCAGGGCCTGTTTACCGAATAGGCCCGTGAAGCCCGAGCTTACCCGCTGAAATACAAAGGGGCTTCCCAAATTTACTTTTCGAAACTAATTTTTAGGGGAAAAAATTCAGTCGGGTAAAAAATGTTTTTTTTTCTTAATTATAGCTACTAAATTTTCCGTCAGACTATTACAGACACATTTATACTCTATTTTATTTTCTGTTCATATAATAAATGGTATAAAACAGTGATTAAATGCAACTTATTTTCATTTCTCTTATGTTTTACATTTTAATTTCAAACGTGCTAAAAGTAACAGAAAATTTAATCTGTATAATTATATTTTGTCTATATTCATAAAGAGTGGGAAAATGATATAAAATATGGAGCACCTCTTTAGGCACCTCTCTAGTTACGGCCCTGATGACCACAGAACATTTGAAAAAGAAAGCCCAAAGTAGTAATTTATGTGTTTTTGTAGCGGATTATTGAAAATGTGAAATTTACGAAGCCCAAATGCACATCACATTTTCTACACGCCTGGCCTACCTCAGCAACACCGTCTCGACATACATTCCATCAGAGCTGTCCGCTCTGCTGCTCCGCATATGATTTCCAAAGTCGAGACGGTATACTGACCTCAGCCTTGGTCACGTGTTTTCGCCATATTGTTTAACTACTTTATACTCAGTCTGAGGAGATGCGCCAAACTTGTTCTGCGTTATTACATGATTTGCAGTGAAAGGTAAGGAGTTTTCCGATTATTTTTCATACTGAAATTGTATTTAGAAAATAAAATCTCACAATCCTTTCTAAGAGAGAAATGATTTGTTGAGTTACCGAAACGGGAACTGATTTCGATTTACTGATAAATTATCGGATATCGGTGTGCATTTTAGCGACGACTAGAATACTAAAACGGGTATGAAATTTAAATTATGAATATTTAAGCTAAAGAATTTTTAATATTTGTACTATTTACTTTTTATTAATCGAAAATATTCTTTATGTAGAATTTTATGCCTTTTACAAATAAGTGCAATAATTGTGATAATATTAAACTTATTTATGAAAATTAATCAGCGGAAACGAAACTAAATAAATCGTACAGAATACGAAAGTGGCTGAAAAACTGTAAAAGTTGATTTAATAAAAACAGTTATTAATAAAAAACAACAGCAAAAGGCTTTGCCGTGATTTCTTTTAACTGACTAATTATTTTTGATTTGATTTTCTTTTTTGAAATAAGATGGCAGCACCATACAGAAAAATTTCATGAAAAGTATTTTTTCAGTGAGACCGTATATTCTTCTGCGCGGGTTGGGTTGAACCATAGATATAATATAATTTAAATGAGTCTTGCGAGTAAAGAAAAATTTACATGATTTGTTGAAGAGAAAAAAAAGAATCGAACTATGTGTGTTTGATGGGGTGGGGTAAGGAATGAAAAGACAGAAATTTTCGGGGGTGAGGAAAGAGATTTGGAAATCCGCTTAGAATCTCACACGTAACTTTTAATATTAAAGCTTTAGCATTATAATTTTAACCGCCACCCCCCTACCCCTCCTAAAAATGAAAAAGTATTCATTTATATACATAACTTTTAATTTGGATAGAAAACAAATACTGCTGATGGAATTGAAATCTCAGTTAAATACTACTTTGATACACTTCCAAGTTGAAAAATATTTAATTACTAGCAGATCTGCCTGACTATGTTAATCATGAGGTCCTTATAGGTAAAATAAATAAAAATGTAATAACATGGCGAGCACAATAATGGAGCTCTGTACATTCCCGCAGAAAAAAAAAAAGTTACTTAGACATAATCATGGAAAAAAAAAAACCCTTGGTTTTATAAATGAGGATGTCCATTTTCTTTGGTGCATGTAACAGAAAAATATACGTTTTTCTCTGACACTATGAAAAAAAAATCAACCAAATGGCGTAGCATTTAACAAAACTCTTTTTCGTTTGGCATTTATTTATATTATGAAATTAAAAAAATAAATAAAATAAACCTTTTCCTTAGAAAAATGTATTACTCAAAATATCTAATCAAAAATCAGCAATAGTTGTGTTATTCGTGTGAACTTTCCTAATCGGGTTCATAGCCGATGTTTGCGGCAAAATCACTAAAGTAGGTCTAAAATCACTGAAATATGTGTTTAACTATTTTTTTTAGCAGGTTGATTTAGCTGTATTTTATGCTCTTACCTAAAACTGTAGCTGAGATTTGGCTAAATGACCTAAAACTTTCGACCCCCACCCCCCTAGTGGTTGAATGTCTAAAATCGTTGAAACGCATGTTTAACTATATTTTCTTTCTTTGAAAAATCGGATCAAGACCCACAAGAGTCAAATCCCAACCCGAAACCGAAACAATTAAAAGTGAAACTGGCTCGCAACGAAAAAAAAAATTAGCATAAATTGATTTACCCTAAAAATAGAATTAAGTATTCACTAATTTTAGACACTCAAGAGTCGTAAAATCAGCCAATAAGGTAATATTCTTATGCATTCTTTGTAAACATTTTAAGTTCCTGCTTCTATTTTTTTTATTATAAAGTTATACATAAACATAGTTTCTAACATTCAAATTTTCTTGTTAAATAAAAATATTTGCTTTATATAATCTCAGAAACTCTGTGTATAAACAAGGCAAATTTTACTATTGAAAATTAGTGGTAACAGAAAAGTATTAACGTTGGCAGTTTTATCTAAAAACATTCACATCCTTAGAGTTATTCCAATAAACATGGAGGAAACCAGGTTGTTTGTACAAGCTACTAATTAGCCTAATTAGCCTAAAACTGCTAGTACTAATTAGCCTAAAACTGCATAGGCTCATTGAAATGAGGCTGAAAATTAATTAAATTTTAAATTAATTAAATAATTTTAGTAAATTAATTAAATTTTACTATTGAAAATTAGTGGTAACAGAAATGTATTAACGTTGGCAGTTTTATGTAAAAACATTCACATCCTGAGAGTTATTACAATAAACGTGGAGGAAACCAGGTTGTTTGTACAAGCTACTAATTAGCCTAAAACTGCTAGTACTAATTAGCCTAAAACTGCATAGGCTCATTGGAATGAAGCTGAAAATTATCAGGCTTATTAGGAAACATTGGATCACTTTCCAATTGGCTTAAAGCTGCATAGCCGCTTTGCAATAAAATTTATTAATTTTAACACAATTATTGTAAATAATTCATGTAATTTTTTCAATTCAGTGAAAAAGTGTCCATTCCAGGATTCGAACCAGGGATCTTTTGGCTTAAGCTGCCATGCTCTGCTAACTATCCTGGTCGAATCTGGTGAACACATTTCACTCAGCTAATCTTATTGATCATGGCATCTGTTCAATCCAAGAGGTCCCTGGTTCGAATCCTGGACTGGAGACTTTTTCACTCAGTTGAAAATATTACAACTCATATGCTTTGCAATAAGCCTGAAAAATATCAGGTTGATTGCGAAATAGATGACTCTTCAATTAGCCCGGCTCTTTGGAAACAGCCTAGACCAGTGATTCCCAACCTTTTAGTCACCATAACCCACCGAAACACTCGTAAAATCACGATTGTCTTTCTCCCACTCTATAACATATCTCTTATTATTAAAAAAGAAATTATATTCACAGGGAGGGAAGCTAAAAGAGGTTTAACAACAGCAATACATTTCACTTTTTTTTTTTTTTTTTTTTTTTTTTTTTAACTTTCTTTTATTTTTACAAGAAGAAAGTATTGGATTCATGAAAATGTTCGACTTCCGGTTTTCGACGGATTTATACGTTTTAGAAGGTCCTGAACATGATTTGACTGTTTTTAGAAAATGTCTGTCTGTGACTGTCTTGCCTGTCTGTCTGTATGTGACAAAAATTTTGTGGGCGCTCTATCTCAAGAACTAATGCACGAAATTTAATAAAACTTTATATCCAGTTAGTCCCTGATATAAATGGGTGCTGATTAGTTTTTGGTGAAAATCGCCCAACAGATGGCGTTGCTATGCTGCATTTTTCGGAATTTCCGCAATAGCTCTATCTCAAGAACTAATGCACGAAATTTAATAAAACTTTATATTCAGTTAGTCGCTGATATAAATGGGTGCTGATTAGTTTTTGGTGAAAATCGCCCAACAGATGGCGTTGCTATGCTGCATGTTTCGGAATTTCCGCAATAGCTATATTTCAAAAACTAATGCACTCATTTTCATCAAACTTCAGATTCAGTTTGACCTTGACATAAATAGATGCTGATTACGTTTTGGTGTAGATATCCCAACAGGTGGCGCTGCTAAACCATTTTTCTCATGATTTTTACGAAAGCTATATCTCAAAAACTAACGCACGGAATTTAATAAAACTTGAGCTTCAGTTAGACATTGATATAAATGGGTGCTGATTCTTTTTAGTCTATGCGAAACCTGTGTGAGATAGAAGAAAGTTTTGGGATTGACACATCCGACTAGTTTTTTTTTTTTTTTTTTTTATTAGCGTACCGAGCTCGTCTATTTTTCGGTCACAAATGTGTTTTTAACATACTAACTCTACAAATATAATAAAGACTATACATCTTCGCCTTTTTGTCATAGAAAGTTTATTGATCCTTATCCACTTTTCTTGGTATGCAACAAAAGTGTTATATGGTTTGCAATTTTATCTTCACAAAATTTCTAGAAGCTACTCTCACATTTGGCATTAAATTTAATATCATTTAGGCAATTTTATAATGGATTTTAATAAACTCATTAAGAACTAGTGGCAATATTTTCAACGTACTAAGATTTCGTTATGAGTAACACAATACACACGGTCAAAAAGCATTTCTGGATATTTATCTTTGCCAATTTTAAGTATAGCTATAGTATTTTCCCATCATAACATACGTTTATAGTCTGATTTCAAATTTAATGTATATGTCATGTTCAGGGGTCGGAAGTAGCGCGCTACAAGTAGCGAAACTACTGTAGTCGCTACTTTTTGCAGTAGTTTGTAGTGTAGCGCGCTACATTTTGAATAATGTAGTGTAGGTAGTAGCGTGATACAGAAAATCAGTAGTTTGTAGCAAGAACCGACGCTACTTTTAACGCTACTTCAGAAAAAAAAAGTGCCATTCTGCAAATCACGTGGTCGAAATTTCTTCTTTTGTGCAGAATTTGTTCTGCTCAACAGTTTCCGAATCCCAGTGCCAAATATTAGCTGCAGTGTATAGCAACGCATCGTATGAAGTCATAGATTTTTTCCATAGACACTTGCTGCTGAAATCCAGTACTAACCCACCAAAAGAATTAATTTTCTTGTTGGAAACAATTGTCTATTTATTCGTTATTAAGTCTCCCAGTTTTTAACGCCGGGTTTCTTATTATTCGGGACCAGTGGCTGAGAGGTTGTGCTCTCGAAGCTGGTAGACGGGAGGTGCTGGGTTCGATCCCAATCGCGCCCGTCGGCCTAATCGCTCGGAGTTTTCGTGGTTTTCTTTCGAGCCGTGGTTTTTCTCCATGCGTAAATACGGATTAGGTTCCCTTAGAAAGACCCCCACGAAGGGCACTCCCCCTGGGCCTATATCCCTAGTGTCGATAATTGGCCGTCAATAATCAACCCAACCCAACCCTTATTATTCGGAATTGCACTATTTACAGATTTATTTATTGTTTGCATTTAGGATTGTTTTTCTGCAATTTTCTAGATTATAATATCTTAATTCTGCTACGAAATTTGTTAAGTGTGTATAAACAAACCTTTTGGAGAGAAACACAAAACATTTTCGTGTATGTTATCTTTCTTAATTTTTTAATGCCCTCGGTTATGTCGCATTTACTTAATTGTATCCTGGCAGACGTAATATAACGAGTGGTCACTTTATTATTTAATCCGTGTCGTCAATTTCTAGCGTAAATTGAACACTTTGACAAAATTTGAAAGTAGCGAAGTAGTGACTACTTTTGAAAAGTTGTTTGTAGTCGCTACTTTTTAAAACAAGTAGTTGTAGCTGTAGTTAACTACATTTTGGACAAAGTACTTGTAGTTGTAGTTCGCTACTATAAAAAAGTAGTTTTTCCGACCCGTGGTCATGTTATATATTTATTCACTATTATGTATGAGACCTGCACTAGAATCATAGGAAATTTACTATTCCCAATTTCCTTTTCGAATGCACATTTGGCATTTAAAAATTTTATAAAATTCGTGATACCTCGTTCAGCTATTTCAAATACTTTCTGGATTAAATGTGTTCAAGTTCACGATTACTCAGTTTTAGATATATCTTTATATTTTTTTCACGTATAAAAGTTTTTCTTTATGTGACATATAGTAGAATAAATAGAAGAAACACAAGTCTTATTCAATAAAAGTCGAAAATAAATAATTTAAAAAAATGTAAAATATGATATTAATCAGAAAATGTATAAAACTTTTAAAACTGAAATAAAGGTTTAAAAAAAAAAAAAAAAAAAAAAAAACATATTTGAAAGGAGTCTAAAACTTATAAATAATTTTTCATATAATTATTCCGGGTTTAGTTCTATTTTCAACTTTTAATTGGAAATTTATTGAAAATTTAATACTTTAAAAAAAAATATTGTACCTATTACTTTTATTTTTAATCTACAACATTACTTTTCCAAAATAAGAGAAAAACTAGTCGGATGTGCCAATCCCAAAACTTTCTTCTATCTCACACAGGTTTCGCTTACACAAAAAAGAATCAGCAACCAATTTATATCAAAGTCTAACTGAATCTAAAGTTTTATTGAATGCCGTGCATTAGTTCTTGAGATATGACTATTGCTAAAATCGTGCAAATCCTGAAAAATGCCACTTGGTGGGAGATTTAGACCAAAATCTAATCAACAACAACTTATGACAACGTCTAACTGAATCCATGCATTAAGGGTGTATTCAAATCCAAACTACTTATTTTGAGATACATTTGTAAATTCATTTTTGCTCTAAAATGCATCCAATGGGCAGGTTCTCTTATTCAGAAACTTTATAATATCCCCACTGTCTTGATTTTTTCATAAAGGCAGAATATATTTTAAAAAAATGCTGTCAAAGTGGGCATTTTGAACCGAATTTCCCAAAGAGATAGCGCTGGAAACAACAAAAAAAAATTACCGTACTGTGAAAATAATTGTTTGTAAATCAATTTCTCATTAACTGAACGAAAAATAAAAACATGGGGCCCTTATAAATCTCTTCATAAATCACCTTACCAAGTTATATGTATTTATTTTAAAAAATGAGTCTGTAAATGTGTTTCAAAATTTTGAGTTGTTGAGCGTGGAAAAATATTTTTTTGAATACCGCCTTAATTCTTGAGATATAGTTATCGTGATAATAATGAAAAAAGTAGCATAGCAGCGCCATCTGTTGGGCTATTTACACCAAAACGTAAGCAGCATCTATTTATGTCAAGGTCTAACAGAATCTAAAGTTTGGTGAAATTCCGTGCATTAGTTCTTGAGATATAGCTATCCTAAAAATAATGAAAAAAGTGGTATAGCAGTGCCACCTGTTGGGATATCTACAACAAAGCGTAATCAGAGTTTATTTATGTCAAGGTCTAACTGAATCTAAAGTTTGATGAGTTGGGTTGGGTTGATTATTGACGGCCAATTATCTACACTTGGGATATAGGCCCGGGGGGAGTGCCCTTCGTGGGGGTCTTTCTAAGGGAACCTAACCCGTATTTACGCATGGATAAATCCACAGCTCGAAGAAAACCACGAAAACTTTAAACGATTAGGCCGACGGGCGCGATTGGGATCGAACCCAGCACCCCCCGTCTACCAGCTTCTAGAGCAGAACCTCTCAGCCACTGGTGGGGCCCTAAAGTTTGATGAAAATCAGTGCATTAGTTCTTGACATATAGCTATTGAGGAAATCGCAAAAAATGCAGCATAGCAGCGCCACTTGTTGGGTGATTTTCACCAAAAACTAATCAGCACCAATTTATATTTGGGACTAACTGAATATAAAGTTTTATTAAATTTCGTGCATTAGTTCTTGAGACAGAGCACCCACAACATTTTTGTCACATACAGGCAGACAGACAGAGTCACAGATAGACATTTTCTAAAAACAGTCAAACCGTGTTCAGGACCTTCTAAAAACGTATAAATCCGTCGAAAACCGGAAGTCGAAAATTTTCATGAATCCAATACTTTCTTCTTGTAAAGATAGAAGAAAGTAAAAATGACAGCAAACGGGTTTGTAATAAATTTGAAATTGCCAATAAGCTCCATGTTGGGAATCTCTGGCATCTCTTTGCAAAGTGTCGGATTTCTCAATTAGTCTAATACGACATATAATCAAACACAAAAAAGTTGATATTTTGAAGCTTTAAAACTGATAACTCCCCTTAATTCCATGTTCCCAACTGGGAACATTTTCCTGCTTACGGTTAAGATACATAGAAGTAATTTACATTTTGAAAATTATTATCATATCGCATGTAGGCTTTTAAAGAGACGCAAAAATTCTCAATATGTTATTAGACGTTGTTTCCTTTTTAGATATACCTTTTTAGGTGCGTTCGTATAATTATATAAATACGTAGTATCTATAGTCGTCGACTGGGGTCTGTCCGTCTGTCCGTATATAACAGGGCAAAAACTACCCAACCGAATGGTTAGAAATTTAATATATATAATCGTTGCAGAATATTGTCGAGTCATTTCAAATTTTATGAAAATCGAATCAAAACTTAAAAAGATATTAATAAAAGTTTTCTTCATTCTATTAACTCTTATACGTAATTAATTCAATGATATCCCGTGATAGGTAATGATTCTTGGTTGCTTTGGTGATTACGTCCTATTTAAGATGAAGTCCTATTATTTCCGTATTACTGAATTTAAAAATCGATTTTGTATACTAAAATTGTTTAATTATAGCAATCCTATAATCTACCGATGGATGTTTTCGGAGAAATAGATATTAAATGAAAAAAGTGTATAAATATGGATTTCAAGTTCAGAAATTTTCAAAGTTAGGCTTAAGTTTCCCATTGGAATTTTCAGTGAATGTCAACAAAAAATAAAATATTGCCAACTTAAAATGTACTAATTTTATTACGGAAATTAATCATATCGATCATTATCATAATAACATACGATATAATTCATTTTTTCCAGTGAAATAATAAGGATGATTTTTTTTACATTGTCTTGTATTGGATATTTGCGCATAGTACAATTTTAATGTAACAGAACTGTAATTAATTGTTTGTAAAAGTATATTGAAACTCAATTTCATAAAATAAAATTAATATCTACAAAATGAAAATCTGCACACAAAATAAATTTCGTATTCATGCTTTTTTGCATACGAGTGCAACAGCTATTGCACCAAGATCTGATTATTTATAAAACTAGTTACAGTACGAACGCAACTGATTCGTCACGTTTGACGTACAATTTTCCAATCTGTTAAGCATAAACGCATGGCACTTGCAGGCATCATCAATGAAATGATTTGTAATCGATCTTTTTTTTTTTTTTCATTATAAAAGAATTACATATTGAGCTATAAGCGGCTGTTGTCCCGTCAAAACTACTAATTTTTAATGTTTTGGAATTATTCTATTACTTATTTTTCAATTATTCATATTTCCAATTTTGCGAATTAAGGCTTTTTTCTGTTTCATTAAACAGCCTATGAAACACGCATAGTGCCCCAAAGAAACACTGAAGTTTTTAAAATTAAATATTTCATTAACTATAATTACCTATAATAATTATCAATATAAAGGAAATAAGTAAACTGTTTATCAGGTAAGGCAGCGGCTCCCAACCTGGGGTACGTGAAAATTACATTGGTAATGGCCAGGGCTTTACAAAATTGATAAAATCTTGTAGCCAGAAAAAAATTCTAGTAGCCAGTAAAAAAATATTTACCACCCCCTCCTTCCTGGTCATTAATTTTCAAAAAGCATAAAAAAGTTTTTATGAATTAATTGAGGAAAAATAATAACAGGTGGCATTGTTTAGAATTATTAATTACATTGTTTAGAAAGATAATATAAACTAAGTTTTCTAATGAAACTTATCAAAATCATATATCTTAAAAAAAAAAAAAAAAAAAAAATACTGTAAAGAGTGGCGTGTTCGTGTTCGGAAAATGCTGATTGCCGAATGCTTCAAATGTCCGGATAGTTGAATGCTACAAAATCTATATCTGCTGAGGAGCGCATCGACAAAATAGGGAACTTAGGAAAACAAGTTTTCGCCTATTTTTTCTGCCGAAGTCTCAAATAATTCTGATTTCATTATTTTAAAATTTACATTTGATGAACTTATTTTTTCCAAATTAAAAACAAAAGTTAAAAATATTTTTTGTGTGAATATAGTTTCGAAGTTTATTTTTTAATATTGGGAAAGGAGGGGGGGGGGGATGGTATTTATGCTCATTTCAAGAAAGCTTAGGTCAATTTTTGTACTAAAAAGAAACAACAACAAAAACCCCATTAGATTAAATAACTTGGTCGCCAGATAAAAATATTGGGTCGCCAGTGGCGACCTGGCGACCGTATTTGTCAAGCCTTGGTAATGGCCGATAACACAAAAAAATTATAATGAAAAGAGATAAACAAAACTCTACATTTTTCGTTTACAAAGAGAGATTTAAGTAACAGTAAAATAGGCTATTCGCTTTTTCGATCACAATAGGCTATTCGATCATTTGTTGCCATTATCTCTGCCCGCCACTCCTAATAACATCTTGCGATTTCGTATGTGTCCCTCATTTTCTTTGATGCCCTTTTCTTTGTAATAATTCTAGAAATATCTATAAAATACGTTAATCGTATCGGGTCTTTTGGTTTAGAGGATTTCATGTAAAACCCATTTGAAAGCAGGTCATCATTTTAGTGTTTGACTGGTCAGCATTAGCATAAACTCATTAACGTGTATTAATGGGTGTAGCTTCATCCTTTCTTTGTCAGTGCTTAATTTAAAATCTTTCGATAATATTTAGTGTTTTGAATGACTTTATGTTGATATTGTGTGTGGTACAAAATGGATAAGTGGTTGAAAATTTAAATTTTTAAGAGAACTGCATCTAATATTGGTAACTAGCATAAGAACATTACTGATGAACGTAAACAAAATATTTGGAACGGATTTATGTGAGAAAGGGTACGCGTAAATGGAAATTATAAGTAAGAAGTACGTGAGAGAAAAAAGGTTAGGAACCGCTGAGGTAAGACATAACTTTCTGATTCACGAAAAAAACAAAAATTTCGAATTTTAGTCAATATATGATACTGCATTGTCTCATATTGTAAGATTATCAAACAGATTTCAAGCTTATATCAAACTAATTTTAAGTCCTTTTTTTTCCTAGTTTAAAAACTAATACAAACTGAGAGTAAAAAATTAATGAATTTTGGTCCAGCTTTATACGTTAATCTCAGCATTCTTCAATTGGAGACAGTGGAGCACTCACGAACATTTGAACTATTTTTTTAAATTACCGTATAACAATATTATGAGCAAGCTTATACATGTCACTTATTTTATCTCCATATTATTATAGCACATCGGTCAAAAAATCCTGGGACTAACTACTAAAAAAACATTTTGTTTTGCAAAATTTGACTTTATTCATCAATCTAGTCTCCTTCAAGAGTTATACATTCATTTCAACGCTTCTCTAACATTTCGAACAGATAGTAGTCGCTAGGGGTCAGATCTGGAGATTATGGCAGATGGGAAAACAATTCGAACTTCAATTCATACCATTTTGCCATCGTAACCATCTACTTCAGACGTATTGCATTGTCTTGGTGGAAGGGCACTTTTATCTTTAGCATTTGTTCCACCCATTGCGGCACCCATTTGGAAAACAGTTCTCTAAAGCCCAAATTTTAGTGCAAAATGTTGTATACACTGCTTTTTAATAGTTTATGATGTCATATATCTCAAGCAACTTCACTTTATGGTTGTCCAAAACAATTTTGAGATTTTATTTTAATGTTTTCTGGTGGAGTCACATCTTTTGGACGTTCCGAACGTTCAGCATCATCGGTGTCCCTACGGCCACGTTTAAACTCAGCAAACCACCGACATGTTGTTGTTTCTGACGGAGAAGATTCTCTGTAACACTTTTCAAGTCATTGCTGAGCTTGAACGGTATTTTTTTCTATCAAAAAACAATGTTTAATCAACACACAAAATTCGTTTTTTTTTCCCATTGTTTTGAAAATATCAAAAGTAGCATCACTAAAACTTCACTTTCTGGATAACTAATGGTCGAAATGTCATAAATTTTTGACATGTATCCTTTGAAGGTTAATACTAACACACACATGAATCTTTTATTTGTGGAGTTATCTGTGGGTTAGTTCCAGGATTTTTTGACCAATGTGTTAGCTAATAAAATAGTGAAATGACCTTTTTTGACAGCCTGTAGTATATCTAAATTTGATGAATTTATACTAATATTATAAAGAATAAACGTTTTTCTGTTTATAAGCAATAATCTCTGGAACTACAGAATCGATTTCAAATATAATACAGGAAAAATGATGGCTGCACTCTCTGCTACAACATAGATTGCATTTTATGCTGGTACATTACCCCCAAAGAGATGAAGGAGAAACAAAAACTTTCTAAAATTATAGTTTGTTTGGTACTATTGGGGCTAAAAACATGAAATTTGACAGGATGGTTACTTTTAAGATGTAAATGTTCGCTAAATGCATTCTCTTAAAAAAAAAAAAAAAAAAAAAAAAAAAAAAAAAAACGAAATTTACAAGGTTGAAATGAACGTAGAAGTACTAGATTTTAAAACGTGAAATTTGACTTATAGCGTCATATACATATATAAGACTACGTTTATTGCCTCCCCTCTTCCAGCTACATTAGCCGAACTGTAGATACGCATAAAAGCAGCCGTAGAAGCAGTGGATGCAGACATGCTCGTAAAAGTTTGGAACGAATTTAACTACCGTATAGATAGACATATGCCGTGCATCCAAAGGTGGACATATTGAGCACTTTTAATTTGTTTGTAAAAAAACTTATTGATTAGCCATGTAATATAAAATTAATCTTAAGAGTCTGCAATGACGGCTCATGACTGTCTTTTATTGGGGCACTAAATATATGCCTGAAACACATATTTTCATACCATTATTTTTTACATGAAATCTTCCCTTGTTTAATGGCAGAACTTTCTATCAGTAAATAAAATAAAGTATTCCTTTTTAATAATAGTGGTAAGAAAAAAATAAATTTAGCAGCCATGCATTTAGTGCCCTAAATAAAGCCAGTCATGAGTCGCCACTGAGTGTCTGTGTTCAATATTTTTTTATAATATATGCATTTCAAACCCGGTGATTCTTTTTGAAAAACCCTGTATATCACGCGCGTCATATATTTCACATGCGTCACATTATTTCCTATTAGCAAAGCTCACGGGCTTTGCTAGCATGAAATATATATAAGTTTAATGATTTATAATACAGATTTTTTTATTCTTGTGTCTTTTACAGGTTTTTGAAGCCGTAATAAGCAAATTACTTCTAGGCAAGACTGAAAATTGAACAGTTTTTTTTTTTTCTTTTAAGTGCAAGGATAAAGTAATGTTTGAATTTCTTCATAATATCGGTAAAATAGTATTACGAGAGGATGAATGCTTCTGGATTTTTCCCTTTGCTCATATTTTCAATGAACGCAGCTATCTTATACACAGTCCTTGTTTCTCTTACTTGAATGAAAAGTGGCAGTTGGTACTACAAGCAGAACGAGGGTTTCCACATGTGAGTTTATACTTGTGGAGAAAATCTTGTCGTAATCTACCCAACTGCAAATATGCTGTACAGCTTAAACTGGAGACACCAGACGGAAGATATATGACTGGCTATTGTGAGGGAGAGTTAATTCATGACTACGCATTTGAAGCTGCAAATTTTTGTGATAGAAATAGCATAAGAGCTTACGGCGGTTTGATTAAAATAGTCTTCGTAATAAAGGAAAAGTATGATGTTGGCGATGTTCCATCACGTAAGTATACTACAAGATTTTAAAATTAAACTACACATTTCCGATTGGGGCTACAGCACAAACTTTATCAGAAAGTCACGAGATTTGGAGAATGTCGTTAGGAGATGGTGAAAATTTTTCTAGACCAAAAAAGTGAGATCCAAAAAACCATCAATAAGGACGTATACTATTTTTATACAGAATATATAACATGAACTGTACAATTTATCCGTCTAACGAGGGCAAAAAAAGTTCAATATACTTGTGGCCATCATTAAACTAACAATGTGGCAGATGTTGACAAACAGCGTGTTCTGTAGCGCGATCTAATTGCGAGATTCAAGTCAAATTTTGTAGGATGATTAAATAAGACTGGAGACGAAGGATGCCGCGAAAAAGGTTCCAGAAGTCACCGCTAGAGGATAATTTGCGCTGTTTGTTTCTCGAAATCCCTTGTCTTGTATAATCATCCTACAACATTTGACTCTATTCTCACGATTATATCACGCAACGGAACACGTTGAGTACTATCAGCTTAATGGCCGCTTTGAGGTGATCATAATTAACGGGAGGCGTACGATTCCGTGAAAAAAATAAACAACGCCACATATCCCTAGCGGTGAATTTTGGAACTAGTTTTTTTTTCGCGAAATCCTTCGTCCTCCGTTTTGTTTGATCATCCTTTCAAAATTTGTCCCCCTTCTCGTAATTAAATCGCGCTACAGAACACGCTGAACACTGAATTATAGCGACCATTATCTTCTACCATCTGGACTCGTAACATAACACGTGCGTGCAGCGATCTAAAAGTTCCTGGGGTGCATATAAATTACTTAAAACAAGAAATTCTATTTGATAAAATTAACTTATTCCTTTCTGACTCACAATAGAACTTACGAACCCAACCCTCCTACACGTACGCCGAAGAGTTTGCCGACTTAGTTACGTTACGACTTAGTTACCTACGTTATACACGGCCAGTGCATGACGTTTAAAACGTCACATGGAGGGGATCATTTTTACACTGCGATTGGTGCAAAACGGTGGGCGCGTTGATTTGCACCAATCGCCGTGTAAAAATGATCCACTTCATGTGACGTTTTAAACGTCATGCACTGGCCGTGTATAACGTACAGTGGTGGCCAAAAGTGTGGACATTTTTTGAAAGTTTCATGTTTTTCAACTTTGTGTGCTTGTAGAATATATTAATTTTCACTTAAATACAAATGTTTATATATCAAATTGAAGGTAATTTAATGTAGAATTTAATAATAAAAACAGTATTACAATATCTGTATTACAAAAAAAAGTTATGCAACTAATAGTAAGATCTATCTTAGATTTGCATTTTTTTAAAGTGATACTTACACAATCAATACTTAGTAGGATAACCCTTATTTTTTAAGACAGCTTCACAGCGTCTTTTCATCTAGTGAACGAGTGTTTGGAGTTCATCTTTCGTAATCACATGGTAACAAGAATCAATTATAGCTTCAATAAGTTGTCTTTTATTGGATGGACTTTTTTTCGTACAAGAATCTTCAAACGTCGCCACAAATTTTCAATTGGATTGAGATTAGGGCTGTTTCCTGGCCATGGTAATATAGCTATGCCTTTATTTTGAAACCATGCTTTGCATACTTTTGCTGTGTGGCATGGAGCTGAATCCTGTTGAAATATAAATGGTGCGTTGTTGGGGATGAGATCCCTGATGGAAGGTATCAATTTTGATTCCAGGACAGTTTCGATGTATTTTTTGGCATTCAGGATGCCATCAATGACTTGAATTCGGCCCACACCATCTGTAGACATACATGCCCAAATCATGACATTTGTTGAGTTTTTTGTAGTTGCTTCAATGCAATCAGGATGAAGTGCCTCTCCTACTCTACGTCTCACGTATTTTCTACCATCACTACCAAAGAGCGATATTTTACTCTCATCGCTCCAGATTACTTGCTTCCATTGATTTTCTGACCATTTAATGTGTTCTTTTGCCCACTTAACTCGTTTTTTGCGTTGATTTTGATTTAAATATGCTTTTTTCCTTGGAATTCTAGCTTGTAGTCCAAATCCTGATAAACTTCTTCTTACTGTTCTTGAACTTACTGCAATACCCGCTGCATTCATTTCACATCTAATGGCATCTGATGAAATTTTTCTATCTTGAAGGCATAGCCGTTTAATTTTTCTATCGGCAGTAGAAAATTTTTCTATCGGCAGTTTTCGACCTGATTTGGCCTTATTTCCCACTGATTTCGTTTTTTCATAACGTAAACAGAACTTTCGTACACCAGAACAAGTCACTGAACCACCAACTTGTCTTGCAATTTCAGCATAAGAGAGGCCATTTTCTCTCAAAATGACATTTCGGCTTCTTTTTGTAGATGTCCAATTAGTTCTTCTTGTTGATGACATTGTTTAAAATTAGTTTAATTTAAAAAAAAAGGACTTTAAATATTCAAAAACAGCAATACTTTATTTAATTGTACTAGTATGCATCATTCCGCGAAATATTTCCACAACAATAATTTTTTTACCATCCAAATAACCTAAACTATAGTTACAGACATTTGATTGGTCCTCAGAACAGTGTTTGTGATTGGATAGTACGCTTTTATTGCAAAACACGTCCTTATTCGAAACGATTTGTGTTTGTTTGTTCTACTAAAATGAGCATAACTTTTTTTGTAATACAGATATTGTAATACTGTTTTCATTATTAAATTGTACATTAAATTACCTTCATTTGGATATTTTAAACGTTTGCATTTAAGCGAAAATTAATATATTCTACAAGCACACAAAGTTGAAAAACATGAAACTTTCAAAAAATGTCCAAACTTTTGGCCACCACTGTAGGTCCCGCTCAGACCATAGGCGAGGCGAAAGTGAACTTTTGAGTTTAGAGTCTAAACTTTAGACTCTTATCTCTTAGAACTCTTCTGTTGAGAGTAACCGTAGGTAGTAAGCCGTAGTACTGTTGAGCCGTAGTACTGTTGAGAGTAACGCAGTACTGTTTTTCGCTCCAGTATTTTAAAATATTTTAACCTAAAAATATGTTTCTTAAAATGTAACTTTTTAAATGTAAATTCTACCAATACAAATGTTCCTGTTTATCATAGACTAGCGTGGTGTTTTATGGTGTTTTTTGTTCCAGTATAGAGCAATCAATTTAAATACCTTTTTCGCTGCACATTTAGGAGATGCATTTTACGTAAAACGGAAATGCTTGAAATTCAACGTCCTATTGATACACGTGTCGATCTTGAGCTGTGTTTGAGAAAATCTAACAGATAATCACTGAGCAAGATAAGTGAAAATTTTCTTACCTATTTGTCTATGAAGTAATAAGAATTTAAGCAGAATTATGTTTATATAAAACAATGATTGTAGTACAATTTCTATAAAATAAAACAGGTTCATCTGATCAATGGATTATACTTAATGCAACTTTTAGATCATAAAACGTACAACTGTTGATTGCAGTCTATGCATTGGAATGTCACGTGCAAGGTGAGTTATGCCATTTTTAAGAACAGACAGATATCTTATGGGATCACGCTAGACAAAACCTTTGATAATCCTGTTTATTGCTCTAGAAAAAAAGTCCCATCAACTACTTATGCCACAGCCATACCCAACCTGCGGCTCGCGTGCCGCATGTGGCCCAGTGACTTTTTATGTGCGAACCGAGACACATAATCATTAATCCATATTTATAAAATTAATTCAGATGTGCATAAAAAGTATTTAAGACCTTCACTGTTGCTTTATATATTTTCACTGAGAGACAAAATATGCCCTATTAATTTAAAATTATGCTAAAATATCTTTTATACCGTGTTCTTAGTAAAAAGTTCTTTTTACATGTAGGCTTTTTTTTTTTTCGCTACAGTGCTGTATACATTTCTTAATCTGCAACACTAATCAAACATTATTACAAATTAATTAAATTTGCACTATATATTTCTACAATTAAAAGAAAATAAAGTTTTTGCACTGAGCAAAATACTGATTTGTTAGAGAATATCTCCTGAGGTTTTTCTTTAGAAATTGGAAATTCTGCATTGTTATATTATAACATTTTATACTTATTATATAGCTAAGGCTTGCTTTTCAGAATTGAATGTTAGTCGCGAAAAAAAAATTGCCACCAAAAATGTTTGCATTACTATTTCCAAACAACAAACTTCGCGACCTATTTCTAGAACATTTGCGATTATAATTAACCTCTAAGTTTATTGTTTACAAATAGTGGTGTTGAAATTTTTTTATTAATACTGCGACAAACTTTCCTTTTGTGATAATATTAATTTTGTTATTGCTTTTTGTAATATTTTTATTATCTTTCTATTCTAACTGCACTTTTTATAAAACTATATTTTAAGAGTTTTGCGGCCAACGTAATGTCGCAAATATATGTCTGCGGCCCGCGAGAAAAAAAAGGGTGAGTACGACTGACTTATAGTATTCTCTAAATTTAATGATTTTCTGATGAATAGTTTTTCAATAGCACTGTCAGAAATGCGTAATTTATTTTGGGGCACCTACCATTTATATATGTTTTATTTTGCACTATAAATACACCTTCTAACTTAAAATGTGGTATACATTTCAATAAAGGTTTGAGCGAACTTACACAGAGTGTCCACAAAATCTCTTTACTATTTCAAGTTCTTGTTACAAGCACAAGGGAACAGATATGTGTATGGAAAGTAGTACAATATGAGGAGTATATGTTATGACCACGTACATTAATTCGGAATGACACAAGGAATTCATGACGACCGGCTCAGTATTGGCTAAAGAAAGGAGTAGCCGAAAAAGTGTATGGAAAGTAGTACAATATGAGGAGTATATGTTGCGACCACGTACATCAATTCGTGAATGACACAAGGCATTAATGATCACCGGCTCAGTATTGGCTAAAGCAAGGAGTGGCCGAAAAAGAGTATCAAAGGAAAACGTCGCCGATTATCGCTTTGACGTGCATCGTGCAACCAATGGTGCACACATAGAGGTGTGTTAATTGATCCAAAAAATCTTTAATGTATACTCCTAATATTGGACTACGTTCCATACATATGTCTCTGTTCATTTGTATTGGTAATAAAAACTTGAAATTGTAAAGATACTTTGTGCACTCAGTAGTACACTGGCCACTAATAATTCAGGTATAAATATTTGTTTTTTATGTCACTTATAAACGAATTAATATAAATATGAACTTTGACACATACGTGCCTCATATTATGAGATATCATACAGTATAACATTACAAAATAATTAGAAAGTAAAACTTTTGTAATATATACAGTAGGTTAAAAATGGTCGAAATATGACGCACCATACCTACAGAACAATCCGGCAAAATTGGAGAGTGGTCATCTCACACAGCTATCCATACCAGAGCCATTCTCCCACTATTGTTTGTAACTTTCAAGAATAAGAAAATTGTGAAATTCAGTTGTATAAACTAGCATTTTTAATCCGGGAGAAGGCGCGCATACCCACAGTACGAATAGTTTTTAGTATTCACCTCAAGTGAACTCTGCAAGTTAGGTATGTAACAGTAAGCTGATCACCAACCATGAAAATTTCCATAAACAAGTTAGTGATTTTAAACTCTTTTCCCGTGTAAGTTTTAGAAAAAATATATATAAGTAATTATTGAGTGCTAATTTCGTAATTCAGCTTTTCAAATATGATAAGGATGTGTATAGTTTATTGATTAGTTGTCATATAAAGAGTGTTGATTACACACTTTTTGCCACGGATAACATGTTGTTTTTGTTTTTTTTAATCGTGATTACGACGTCAATTTAAGTTTTTTTGGTACTAGAAATTTCGGATTTGAGTATTGAAATACGATAATTGCAGAAACCCTGTATATTATATTTTATATCTGTAACCTTTTAATTAGAGAAACAATTTGTAATCACTTTTCATTTGTAATAGGTACTTTAAAGGCAATAAATAAAAAAGATGATATAAAAAAGACAGATGAAACTAACAGTGAAGATGAAACCAGCAGTGACGATGAAAAAAGCAATGATGAAGAAAATAATGAAAAGAAAAATGTTTCATCTAATACTAAAGGTATAGGAATTCTACTTTTACTGCTCTTAATAATTTAAAAGTAACACACTACTATTAACATTCCTTGCACAAGATACATTAATCGCAATATTTTTTACGAATGTGTTGTTTTGTGTGATTTCAGATATCATAAAAAATATAGGAATTGAAAAATATGAAGATTTCGAGAGTATATTTTATGCTCGCTTTTTTATTCCATCTTTGGTTTAAAAAACATCTATAGAATACGTAAAATTAGTTTATAACAGACAAATATTAATGCGATAAAATACAGGTATTACTAAGGTTATTCAAAAGTAATTGACACTGATTTGTTTTCCTTAGTAAACATTTACTGAATCAAATTCGATGCATGTATCTGTGTATTAGCTAAGAGATATCCATACAAGTGATAAAAAAATACAAACTTTAAAAAGTAGTAGGTCAAACTACTAGAAACAATTTTTATATAGGAAACCAAAGTCGCTATTCTTTTATTCATTCAAAAATACAAGGTGTGTACTACATGCCGAACACACAGATTTTCGTTCATAAATTTAACAGTATGCAGATATTATAACGATATTTTCACCGATATTTTTGCAAAATATGTTGATATCATGAGACGTTTTGGAATTATACCGTAATCCAATCAGTGTAAACTGTCAACTACATTCCGAAGTTTGATACATCTGAGCCCTTCTCCCATAAGTGTGATTTTTGTCTGCACAGATATCTGATTTTTTAAAGCCTCATACATGAGATATATTGTGCTCAATTTGAGTTTTTAATAACTACTAATATATTGCAGAATAATAATTGGTAGATAGACACAAACGGTTTTTATCAGACAAAACAAAAGTTATAAGGAATAGAAGTGACAGGGACAGTAATGGCATTTTTTCCGTGAATTCCGTGTTTAGCCTAGAGTTTACTGAGACTATACCCTGTATTTCTTATTCAACAATTGGATTGTGATAGTGGTTTCAAAAAGTGTTTCTTGTAGCGTCGCCTACTACCTCTTAAAGTTTACCTAATCTTTTTTTTAGTAATCCTGTATAGGTATCCCATAGATTAGAAATATATTCCGAATTAATAATTTTATGCATCTTAATAATATACTTTGTAAATTCTGCAACTTCTCACAATTTTCCTATTAGGCATCAAGAGATTAGCAGAAAATTTTAAACAAATTCTCCTTGATGGACGACTAAGTGATGCAGTTTTGAAAGTTGATGATCTTGAATTCAGTGTGCATAAGGTGGTCCTGGCAGCTCGCTCACCTGTCTTTGCTTCCATGTTCGAACATGATCTGGCAGAAAAAAAGAGTAACGTCGTTGACATACCCGACTGCACAGCCGAATCTTTTGAAGTCTTCCTCCACTACATCTACTATGGAAGTGTCCAATCACTATCTGCCAGTAATGTATACAATGCATACTATGCAGCTGACAAGTACCACGTCGACGACATGAAAGAAAAGTGTGTTAAATTTATGACTAAGAACATATCAGTGGAGTCATTTTGTGACGTGATGACCTTGTCATTACGTCACGAAGAATCCAAACTGCAGAAAACAGCTACAAACTTCTTTTGTCAAAATATAAGGAAAATCATCAAAACTGTTCAATGGCAAAAATATCTGCATGAGAATTCGACACAGGCTAACGAATTACTTATCAAAGCACTCAACGCTTAACAGCATTATAGAGACATACATGTTAAATTGCATGACCAACTTTGTTTAATATTTAAAGGGGTAACACCACTTTAAAATGAAAAGAAAATTCGCTGTTTTTATTTTGAGGAAAGTGTAATCATTAATATAATTTAATGCAAATATATTTGTTGAACGCATATAAATATATATTAAAATGATAATACAAACGGTCATTTATATTTTAGCGTTACTTAACCAAAGGTAGAAATATCTGCAGTAGTGATTTTCATCAACAAAAGTTTAAAGAATGAAAACTATCGTTGCTGGTGATTATGAAAAGAGTCCGAGCTTATTAAGCGACAAAATATTTAATGCGATTGACCATCACGATTGTGGCGGCTTGTCTTTAACCACTTGACGGACGGTGGGATATATCTTATCCCACTTAATATGAAACAAGGTTTATACGAGTATTTTAAAATAAAATTTTACTTCTATAGCTTTGGAGGATGAAAAAAAAAGCTCTAAAAATGCATTTCCTTATTTTCAAGTAAAATGTTTTGAAATTTTTGGTGTGAATTCAACATTAAAGAAACACAATTAATTGCTCCTGAAATGGTTCAAATGTTATATGCCGATATATAGCTATTATGAAAATCATGAAAAACACGGCATCGCAGCGTGACCTGTGAGGCGATATACACCAAAATCAAATCGGAACTAATATATGACAAAGTTTAACAAAATATAAAGTTTCATGGAATTCTGTGCTTTATGTCTGAAGTCAAATTAGCTTTGTGCGCATATAGACAGACATTTTCTACAAAATTGGCAAACAGTATTCAGTCAATCTCAAAATCTATAAATCCATCAGAAACTGGAGGTTCAAAATTAATACGAATCCGATACTTTTTTCTTATAAATATAGAAGAAAGAAAAAAAATTGTAATTTAACAAATTACAACAACCATTGGAAAAATGTTCCGAAAGCTTAATTTTTTTTTCAAATTAATTATTCAAAAATATTCATCGGAACCATCTACAATTAAACACATATTTTAATACTACAGTTGATGAGATCCTGGCATTCTCTGTCCTCGCAAAAATATTCGTTTGGACCATCGCTGCAGTTATTGAAACTCATTTTCCATTATTATACCTTATCCTTAATATATACCTTAATATTTTGTCGGGTCCTTCCTACAATAACTTTAACTCTTGTTGTTTAGATTGATGTCGGAGCTAAAGGTATTTTCAGGAAATTAAAGTTGAAGACCACGTTTTTTTGCTTTATAAGACGATTTCTCATCCGACGTCAATTTTTGAATTCGGCTTTTTTTCATATCTGATAATTTGCATCTATCCTTTTTGTAACGATTTTATGCATTTCTATTGCCTATTCAAAGAAAAAATCTTCTAAAGTTACAGAATTTCGTTAAAAATGCTTAAAAAATAAAGTGACGATGCCAAGAGGTCCATTCTCGACCGAAAACAACAACCATTTTCCCAATGGTTAAAAAAAAAAAAATGGAAAAAACGTGTTTTTCACGTGTGATGATATATAATTTATGCGTAATGATATTTACTGTATTAACTGTTAAAGGAAAAGTGAATATAAAGTGTAATAAAATAATTCGAATTCCTAATTTGAGTAAGCGCGTATTATTAATTAGAGTCTAAACAATAATTTTAACTATACAAAATCTTTTTTCAACCACGTAAATTTTAAAGTGGTGTCATGACCTCATGCGCAGAGTTTATTTCTATTTATTTTTCGTATTCTTTTCAATTTCAAGATTAATTGCTTTTTTGTAAGTAGAAGTATTCTTGTAATGATATTAATTGTTATCATTTCATTTTGCTGTTTTCTACCATTAATGAATTACTTCTTAGACGATGTATAAATAATAAATATGTTTTTTAAAGTTTTATTGCGATGTTTTTAGCTTTTATCTTACAGGCTCTTTTTTTTTTAATCTAAATGTGTATTCTCTATTATTATTTTATTTTATTTTATTCGATTTTTTTTTTTTAAATAATAATATTATTATAGATTTATTGATAAATTTATGAGTGCTTCTAAACATGATCTCAGTTTCTCGGGTAAAAGCTGTAAATAGTTCTCAGATTCAGACTTTGTGTATCATTGAAAACGTACTTTAACGCCCGGTAAAAAGAAACAAGAACGAAAAATCATACTTCAAGCATAGATTATGTAACACTTTCCAACACGTTCAAAATAATTTTACAAATCTTTACCGTTTAATAAGATGAAAAATGATATTTAAGTAAACAATTTGGAAAAAATATCCGAGATCTTTTGTGCAGCCCTGTATAGGATATATAAATTTGTATGTATACTATATCAGTACGAAAACCCTTAACGGGTTAAAGTTTTTGACGCAGCACTTCACCTTTTGTCTGTAAGAATTTCAAATACGGGTCTTAAAATTAATGATATCAAATTTTGAGTGACAGTATGCTATAAATTAAAAAACTTTTCTTTTTTTCCCCCCTACTGCTATATTGATATTCAGTGGTGCAAATATTATTTTTTATATGAAAAAATATATATAAGTTTTTTGCTCATGCTTTTTCATTCACATCTCTGATAAATTCAAAATACGAATTTTAAAAGAAATGATATCAAAATTCAAGTGACGCCTTCATGTGACTTTGATGGGTTTGTTTTAAAATCCAATTTAATTTATTTTTGGTTTGTCTCCTAATGTATATTTACACATGCTAACAATACTTTTAATTTTCTAATACATCATTAAATATATCACTTGCAATGAGCCTGTATTATGCATTGAAATGTATTTATTTCAATAAATTGATTTATCTTTTGTGCCATGCTGTCGAAAATTGAAAGAAAAATTCATTGCGCGGTAGCGTATTACTGCTTGCACGGCAACGTATTACTGCTTATTTTACTGTTTAATACTGTTAATTTTACGGTATAATACTGGCAGCTGGGTGCCAGTTTTATACTGCAAAATCAACAATTATTTTTTGCAGTGTAACAACCCAGCTGCCAGTATTATACTGTAAAATTAACAGTAATAACCAGTAAAATAAGCAGTAATATGCTACTTCGCATGCGCATGCGCGGCAGCGTATTACTGCTTATTTTACTGTTTATTACTGTTAATTTTAAGGTGTAATACTGGCAACTGGGGTGCCAATATTATACTGTAAAATCAACAATTTTTTTGCTGTGTATTTACCATACCATGAAATTAAGTTATCCCCAATACATACTTTTCTAACATAAGAAACTGCATTAAAGTATTTATCGACACCGGAAATATAATACTACTAGTAATTAATAGAAATTAAAAAAGAAAAAAAATCTGGCACCAAGCATTAGATTATGAAACAGTTACCTAATGCTATAACAAAACATCACTCTTTAATAAGGTGAAAGATATGTCAAAGGTAACAATTTGAAAAACGCATGACGCATTTGAAACCCAATTTCAGCAAATGCCGCCCATAGTCGGAAAGGTACTGGAATTCTTTTGTGAAGCCCTGTATATGATGTATAGATTTGTTATACGTATATTCTACATAGTATACTAAAATTTAGTGTAGTAAGAAAGTGCATAATACGTTAAAAAAAATTTCCTCACGGCTCGGCCTACAGGCACAGGTAGATATCGAAGACGCAGACCGTAGGGTGCCTGTTTGTTAGAAATTGCGGAAGGTATAACCTTTTTGCCATGGTGCCGCAGTTGCACTCTAAAATTGGGAGGAGTGAGAAGTTGATTCTTTGGAAGAGTGAGAGGCATTTTCACTCTTTTTGGAGTGAATTTTATAAGAATGCACTCTTTAAAGAGTGGGATTTTCCACTCCCTAGAAAAGAGTGAAATATCTCACTCCGTTGTCGAGAGTGACTGTCTCACTCCTTTGACAAGAGTGAAATATTTCACTCCGTTGAAGAGTGAAAGCCTGGCATTATATAATTTTTTCCATATTTATTTATTGAGAGAAACGAAATGATCATTTTCCTTTTTCTTTTTAGGTAGATTTCGTAAGAAATGTTACCTATTACATTCTCCCCTATGTTGGAATTTCTGATAATTTTTGAAGATCTACGCCGATTATAACCCTTAAAACCCCAAACCACCCCCCAGTTCAAAACTTTATCTTTCTGTCTATGTAGCTTTATGGACACGATAACTTCAATAATTCTGCACAAATCTCTTCCAAACTGATAACATATAATCAAAGGACATAAAATCTCGGTCAAGTTCGTTAATGGGCAAAATCGAAATAGGGGGGGGGGGACAGAAAAAAAACCATAACTTCTTAATTATGATACGTATCAAATCCGTTTAAAGTTATTAATACTTCTAGGAAAAGGGCCGAAAATTTATGTATGACAGATTTTTGATATAATTAAAAATGGCCTCAAGGAAGGGAGGGGGAGGGAATAGGATTTTAAGAAGAAAAAAATTCATAACTTCGTCAATTCACAAGATATCCATCCGCTTCTTGGAAAACATGAAAAAAAATTGAATGCACTTAAAATAAAATTTAATATAACAAAGCATACCTTTTATTATACACGTGAAATACCACTGCTTCGACCGATTGATGGTGTCTTTATTTTCTTTTAAACATTTCAATATCAATTTTGTTTTTTAACCATAAATATAAAGTAAACCTATGTGGCGAATTGATATTTTATCTTTTTTGTACTAATATTTATTTTTTTTTTAATCATTGTTCAGCACTATATAATGCGGTTATTTTATTTTTGTGGCAACACTAATTTGAGGAAAAATCTCGCATTGCTTTTATAAAAACAATGCCGATTTAATTTTTAATTAATAGCAATATTTAATCAAAAACCATGTTTTAACGAAATGTGGTGGTGGTACTATGTCAGAAGCTGCTTCAAAAACCTTTCGAAGGAGGTTACCTCATTTATTGTTGTGTGTTTTGTAAATTCATGGAAAAAGGGATGTTGACAACAGAAATATGTATGATTTTAGAATAATAAACTAAAATACAGGATAAATAAAATTAAAAATTGACTTATACGGTGGATTCAGGGGGACAGAGCCCCACACCCCATCTCTGACGAAAAAAATCTTAGTCCCTTATTTTCGTGGTGTTTAAATATTATAAATTCACCGGGGAATAATATGTATTATCCTTTTTAAAAACAATTTAATATTATATTTTTTAAATAATAATGTTTAGCTGACATTTTAAACAGAAACGTCTTTTTAAACTTTCCATAAACGATCGCAAAATTCCAATTACGATGTGACACTAATTGGTCTCTATAAAGTTTAACAACAGTGATTTCAAAGTTGTATATACAAATAGTGACCACTCTAGTTTTAATAACGTATGGAAATTCAGATTAAGTTATAAAGGCTTTCAAAAGTTAATGGATGAATAATGTTTTGGATTTTCATATCTAAAGCAAAAATCTGAAATATGAAAATTGCTTTTAAATTCTTTAAAATTCGATATATTATATGCAAGTGTTACGTCAAAATCTTTTTTTTAAACTATTTTCCCTCTGTCTGAAAATATAACAACTGTAGTAATTATATTTTGATAATGGATAAATTTAACGCCAGAAAATAAAAAGTTTCTGCCCGCTGCGCTGATAAAAAAAAAAGTTTAATGAGTCAATTGGGTCAGAGATCACACCATTAGCAATGCTGACGTAAATATTGTCTTTTTTTTTTTTTTTTTTTTTTTTAACAGACCGCTGACGAGGACCATTTTCATTCTTGGCAGACGTCTATGACGATTGGCTGACGCGTTAATACTTCGATTTAAAATGTTAGTTCAACGGTTTAGTAGTTTGAAGAGATGTTCGTAACTTTGATACTGAAAAATTATGTGCTTATAATTTTGTGTCAGTCCTTATGTGTGGATGTGGATTACAAGTAATTTACAGTAATCATGAAACGATACATAGAAATAATATACGCTGAAGAAAATGCTTGTAATTTATAAAATGTTATAATTGTTAGAACATTGGTGTGTATTTTATTAATTTTTTTTTTTCCGTTCATCACGAAGATTGTGCTTTTTGAATATTATTTTTATAAAATCCGACTGGTGATGTTTTTTTTGCAGTCGGATGTGTTTTTTTTTTTTCCTTTTTGAAAGGAAAATATGTGATTTATTTTCAATGAATATTTTTAACAAATCGGTTTGCAAAACAGTGCTTTTTTTTAATGTTTTGCCAAAAGTGTGCAACTGCCTTAATTGAGCGAGTACGCTCAACAACTTGTTTTCATCAATCATTTATGACTATTCCATTGACAAGTTATAAATATCATAAAATCAACATTTAATCTGAGAATTATCTATTTTCATATTGTGCTTTTTGAATATTATTTTTATAAAATCCGACTGGTGAGTTTTTTTTTTGCAGTCGGATGTGTTTTTTTTTTGTTTCCCCCCCCCCCTTTTCGAAAGGAAAATATGTATGATTTATTTTCAATGAATATTTTTAACAAATCGGTTTGCAAAACAGTGCTTTTTTATGTTTTGCCAAAAGTGTGCAACTGCCGTAATTGAGGGAGTACGCTCTATGACTATTCCATTGAGAAGTTATAAATATTATAAAATCAACATTTAATGTGAGAATTATCTATTTTCGTATTGTGCTTTTTGAATATTATTTTTATAAAATCCGACTGGTGAGGTTTTTTTTTTTTTTTTTTTTTTGCAGTCGGATGTGTTTTTTTTTTTTTTTTTTTTTTTTTCCTTTTTGAAAGGAAAATATGTGTGATTTATTTTCAATGAATATTTTTAACAAATCGGTTTGCAAAACAGTGCTTTTTTTTATGTTTTGCCAAAAGTGTGCAACTGCCTTAATTGAGGGAGTACGCTCTATGACTATTCCATTGACAAATTATAAATATTATAAAATCAACATTTAATCTGAGAATTATCTATTTTCGTATTGTACTTTTTGAATATTATTTTTATAAAATCCGACTGGTGAGTTTTTTTTTTTTGCAGTCGGATGTGTTTTTTTTTTTTTTTCCTTTTCGAAAGGAAAATATGTGCGATTTATTTTCAATGAATATTTTTAAAAAAATCGGTTTGCAAAACAGTGCTTTTTTTTATGTTTTGCCAGAAGTGTGCAACTACCTTAATTGAGCGAGTACGCTCAACAACTTGTTATAATATTCATTCAATTCTGACTATTCCATTGACAAGTTATAAATATTATAAAATCAACATTTAATCTGATAATTATTTATTTTCGTGTTATATTTGTTTAAAATAATTTACCATTATGGTTATGACTAACTCATCAAAGGTAGGTAGGATTATAAACAACTACTAATTTTCGTTTTCAAATAAAGCTTTTGTTTGAATATAATTACTTATATAACATTATTTAATTACTATTTAAATTAATTTGATAAGAATAATATGTATTTATTATATTTGTATTTTTTTTAAAATCCAAATAAATATATTTTAATGTTAAAATATTTGTGTATTTTTTATGATTTTCAAATAAATTCATATCAATTTCAAAATTAGCAAATTTGTTTAATATATCTTTAGATCTCCACTTTATCAATAAAAGTTTTTTATTGTAAAGAATCTGGATTATAACTCACAGCATTGATTTTATTGAAGTTCAGAAATATATATACATATATATTATGCAATTATATGTTATTACTATGACTGTAAAATATCAGTAATATATATATATTTTTTAAATGCGTACTTTAAAATATGTCTTTTTAAAAAAAGCAATAACAGAAAGTTATCAAACCTTATGCTGAAAAAAAAAATGCTGTGTTTATAATTTTTTTTAACACTTTGATATGTAAAGGAATTTTTAATGTTGCTTTGATGAATATGCGGAATACTTATAACATTTTCTTTCGCGGTCAAACTCCTGTGGTGATCTATTTTTTATATTTTATAATTAGAGATGTACAATTTTCTTCGAGAAATCTTTTTACATTTTTTCTGGGGCGGGGGGGGTGAATTTATTTCTGTCAAATCTGATTTGTTAAACCTAAAAAACTTATTGGCAAACTGGCAGAACATATTTTTTTTTCAATTTGAGAATGTGAATTTTAAAAAATCTTCTAAGTTACACATAATATTACTTGGTTTTAAAGCAAATTTTAATTGTAAAACAAATATATCATTACTTACTTTGATTTATTGCTCAAAACTTTAGCTTTCGGTTTTGCAAAACTTGAGATAAACAAATTTTAATATTTAAAAAAAATATTTTTAGTGAAAAGGTTAAAAATAGAAAATGGAAAATAAAAAAAGCTAGACATTTACATTTTTGCATAATTTTGGTCCAAATATTTTTCTAAATGGTTTTCATTGTTGTAATAAAATTCGAGATCTAAATTTACTGGTTCTATATTTTTTTTTTTTTTTTTTTTTTAAACTCTAGATTGTTTAACTGTGTTGTATAAGATCTAAAATACAGGGTTTTCAGTAAATTTTAATATGTTTTTACGTTAAAAAGAAAAAATATATTTCTTCACACATATTATATATATATAAAGTTTCCCATAACATAAACCTGGTTTTTATATATGTTAGTATTTTTAAAAAATATATAAAACATTCAGAGAATGAAAAAACTATAGTTGCCATTATTATTTTTTTATTATCGTTATTGAACTGTTCTATTAAGTCTTAAAACAATTCAAAGCATACTTCATGGAAATAAACTTGTACTTTCTTCTAAGAAAACGAACTATATGGTACACTTAGAAAACGAACTATATGGTACAAAATTATTTTATATCAATTTTAATTTGATGATCCTTTAAAACAATTCAGCAGAAGTATTTTTCTAAAAGAAGTATTTTCTATCTAAAATAAATAGTCAATTTTGATGAAAAGTTGCATTGTTTTTCTAAAACAACATTACAGTTTTAATCTAATATTGCAGTGTTAAATTTTCATTCTAAAATGTTTTTTTTTTTTTTTTTTTAATGGCCATTCTAATGTGCGCCGCTAATGAAGTCGTTGCCGACAACAGTATTCAATGACTTCATTCGTGTAATCGGGCGGTGCAGAAAAGTTGTAATCAATATTGTACATGCTTTTAGCATAGAATGAAGTTGAATATAAAAAATATTATATAAAAACATATTTTTTATATGCTCAGTAATCGAATGAATTTAATTTTTTGCGATAGTATGTAAAGAGGGTGGGAAGGGGGGGGGGAGTAGTCATTGTCCCTCGAATTGTTTTAGTGCACATCTTCTATACTATGACAAAAAATTAAACACTTTCATGCTTTAGAATACAGATACATATTTGGCCATAAAGCATGATTCGATTTCTTCCATAAGAGCATGGGTAAACTGGGCCGTTAGCCATTGCCACTATGATTTTAGGGTTCTCAAATTTAGTATGCAATTTTCATAAAGCTGATATTTTATATCTATTTCGACGTTGCACTGACTATAATCAATATTTTGAACATTTAGAGTAGGATAAGTTTAAAAACCAAAAATATATTTATCTAAAGTACAGTAAAACTTTTCAATAGCGGACACCCCAGGACGACGGAATTTGTCTGTTATTCGGAAGAGTCCGCTTTCTCCGAATAGCAGACAAATTCTACGATGATGCGGTGTCCACTATTGAAAGATTTTATTGTATTTAGATAAATATATTTTTAGTTTTTAAACGTATCCTACTCTAAAAGTTCAAAATATTGATTATAATCAGTACAAAGTCGAAAGAGATTTAAAATATCAGCTTTACAAAAATTTCATACCAAACTTGGGGCCCCCTCAAATCGCGGGAGGGGGGGGGGGGATGACCCAGTTTGCCCCTGCTTTAATCAGGTTCTGCTTCCGGAACAAACCCCAGCCCTGCTTTATGGTAAAATATTTTCCAATTTATTCAGGATTCACTGTGGTCAAACATGGCTGTATTTAATGCTAAAAAAAAGTGTGGTCAGAAATATCTGCATATTGCTCACAAATCAGAGCACAAAAACGGCCACAATTCAGACATTTCAAGTGTCTGAAATTCAGACACATTTAAGTGTCTTAAATTTTTAAGACACTTTAAAGTGTCTCTTTTTTTTAACCATCCGTCTCAGACACTTAAGTGTCTGAATTTCAGACATTTCAGTTTACAGTGTAAGTAAAACTTAATGGGTATTTGAAAAGGAAAGAAATAATATTCACTGATTAAGATTTTGGTTAATTACTTGCCCTTGTGGGCATTTTAAAACTATCATATCTTTATAAGGCATGCAATGAAAGAAAACACAATAGTGATAAGCTTGGAATAAAATATTTTAGTTTTTTGTCAGTAATCTAATTTAATTCATTATATAACTCTAATTGAATTTTTCCTTAAGAGTTCACTTACTGTTACAAACTGAATTAAATAAATATTGCCAATAAAGTATTTTAGTCCAATCTTTACCACGCTTGTGTCTATTTTCATTGCATGCTCTAAAATATATGATTCTTTTAAAATGCCTAAAAAAGAAACATAAATTTTTTTTTTATTCACTCCATGAAAAGTGAACATTCACTCCTATGAAAGAGTGGCTATACACTCCTGTTAGGAGTGAGAAATCCACTCCTTTTGCCAGAGTGAATAGTCACTCCTATGAAAGAGTGGATAGCCACTCCTATGAAAGAGTGACTATTCACTCCTATCACGGTGAAAAAACCCACTCTTTTTGCAAGAGTGGATAGTCACTCCTCTGAAAGAGTGAGTATCCACCCCTGTTTAGAGTGACTATTCACTTCTCGGGAGTGAGTATTCACTCTTTCAGAGAGTGAACAATTTCACTTTTGCCTAGAGTGAATAGTCACTCTAAAGAGGTTGGGCCAGTGGCGCAGCCAGAATTTGGTTCTAGGGGGGGGGTTTTGAGTTTCTGATAAAGGTGGTCGCCGGTTATATGAATCACTGGTTAATGGAATCAGTCTTTTAAATGAATGAAATCATAATGCTTTTCTCCGCAATTAAGTTGGTTATGATTCATTTAAACAACATTAGAGTTACAAACTATAAAATGCACCAATGAAATAACACAAAACTAGATTAGATTTATAAAGTGTTTAAAAATGATGAGGGGAAAACTTTAAGATGGAAGAGTACAGTACAGCAAATAATTTTATATACAGTACAGTCGCTGAGTTTCACACGAGCCCCACCAGTGGCTGAGAGGTTGTGCTCTCGAAGCTGGTAGACGGGAGGTGCTGGGTTCGATCCCAATCGCGCCCGTCGGCCTAATCGTTCGGAGTTTTCGTGGTTTTCTTCGAGCCGTGGATTTATCCATGCGTAAATACGGGTTAGGTTCCCTTAGAAAGACCTCCACGAAGGGCACTCCCCCCCGGGCCTATATCCCAAGCGTAGATAATTGGCCGTCAATAATCAACCAACCATCAACCAACCTGAGTTTCACACGAAAAGTTACTTGTCAATCATATTTGACGTAATAGTAGACAATTTTAAAGCATTAAAATAAAGTATTCTGAACAACGGGAAACTTTCCGATTCATTTTCAAAAATGAAAACATATGCAGGCATGATAATTCAAGTGATTTGTTATCGAACAGTTTTTCATTATAAATGAATTACATATTGAATTATAAGCTATTGTTGTCTCAAAATTACTGACTCTTAATGTCTTGGAATTATTCTACGAATTATTTTTCAATGTTTGCCTTCAATAATTGAATTCAGTTGGAAATGAAAAATGTTGACTCTCACTATGATTCGTCTTACCTAAAGCAAAGATCTTATACAAAGTTTAATCTTAGCATTGTGCCAAGCGCGCTTCAAAAGGAGGTCACAAAGTAGCAACACTGTTTTGATCCATGCCGTTGTTTTCTAGATGGGTTTTTAATTAATATATCAGATAATTACAGACACATTGAAAATTATTACCAACAATCCTTAGATGATTCTGCGTCGATAACCCTCAACTCACCGCTGAGCACCAGAAAAATAAGACACATGAGTGATCTTATAATAGTTCAGTTTTTACTTTTTAAGTATGGAACCTTAATAATGGTGTCAAAATTCTGGTAACCATCTCCTCTCTAACATTGGCTATATTTTATACAACAATTTCCAAACAATTTTTTGGTACAACAATTTCCAAAGGGGTGTAAGAACAAAAAACATTGTAAAATTGCGGTTTCTACGATATTGTTGATTCTAGCAATTTGAAATTTAATCTCGCGGTTACTTTAAAAAGATGTAAATGCTCACTAAAAATGGTTTCTAAAAAGTTCGAAATTTAAAAAGGGGAAAGGAGCAGTAAACGTTCTAAATTACCATTTATTTGTGCAGTTAGGGCTGTATGGAGAATTTCGCTGTCAAAATCGGAGATGAAAGTGATTGTAATTTTTGGGGCATTTACGTTCATCGAAATAACCCTAGGTTCCCCTCCTGATAGGAAACAGTCCACAGCAAACAAAAAAACCAGTACAATCAGAGACGCATAATCACGTGAAAACTTTTCTTTATTTTCGGACACATCGACACATCTGGAAAGGGCGAGGGTGGTCCTCCTTACGCCTCTAAAAAATCGACCTCCTTGTTCAACAGTTAGAGAAGAAGATCTGATCTAATTTTTCAGATACATTTTCACCAACACATAAATGAAAATATGCCAAACACTACATTTTCTCACCAGGCACTCGTGTTTTTTTTTTTTTTTTTTTTTTTTTTTTTTTGAGAAAGCCAGACATGTGTTAGCAGCGAACACAAAAATGTTGATATTGCATATCTCATGCAGGAATCAATTTATGAAAACGGCGCCTGCATTTAACACGAGATACGAAGAAAGACAAAACAGCATATGTTAAAGTCATCAGCAGTACATTAAAATAACGAATTGAAACCACAGAGAAGCAACGTACTTTTACTGTTACAATGAAAAATCTGAGAAAATTTTTAGCTAGGAAGAAATGATTACTTTCGAGATTAAAGAATAAAAAGATTTTGAATGCAGACATTAATTCACATAGAGACACTTTAAGATAGAAAAATTAAATTTTAGAATAAAACATAAAATATATATGATTCTATATCATAGGCTGGAAACATGAAATTTGGCATAGTTGTTACTTTAGAGACTTAAATGCTAGCCCAGAACAGTTAGCAGGAGCAAAAACATGTTCTAAAATTGCGATACAGTTGGTATAGAAGCTTGGAATTTGGCATGGTGGTAACTTTTGGGATGTAAATGCTCTCTAAGAACGATTTCTAAAGAAATTCTAAATTTAAAAGGATGAAATGGGCGGAAAACGGTCTGAAAATGATCTAAAAACAATTAATTAGGAATTGTTTGTGCCAGATATGTGAAATTTGGCACGGCTGTTACTCTTGAAATATAAATGATCATCCGGAACAGTTTTCTAAAATTTAGAAATGTAAAAGGTTGCAAGGACAAAAAAGTTCTAAAATTGCGATTTGTGTGATACAGTTGGTATAAATGCTTGGTGGTTGACATAGTGGTTACTTTTAAGATATAAACACTCGTTCAAAACGGTTTTTAAAAAATTCAAAATTTTAAAAAGTGAAATGAGCAAAAAACGTTCTAAAAATGTTCTAAATCATAATATATTTAGAACTCTTAGGGCTAGACTCTTGAAATTTTATATGATGGTACTTAAGAAACGTAAATGCTCGCCCAGAATTTATTTTTTCAATTCGAAATTTAAAAGAATGCAAGAGTAAGAAGCATTCTAAAATTGTGATTTATGTGATACAATTGGTGTGGAAACTTGGAATTTTACTAATTGCTGGAAGTGCATTTTCAGCTGTGGTACGCGTATTTAAATATAACTTTTTACATATTATTTGATGTGTTACATATTATTTGGTGCTATAGATCATATACAAGGCAGCACAAAATTTATCGAATACGTTCGGTTTCTTGATGAAAATTGCTGAATAGGAATTTTTAACTGTGCTATGCGTTTTTACTAACTGAATTAAATTTTGGTATACTATATAGTATATATACAAACCTATATATCCTATACACAAATGAATTCGGATATTGTTCCGACTATTGATGTCTAGTGGCTGAAATTAGCTTTTCAAATCAGTTATTACTTTTTCAAATTGTTTGCTTAGCCATCATCTGTCACCTTATTAATCAGTAACGTTTTGTTAAAGTGTTCTGGAAGTGTTGGAAAGTGTTTCATAATCTATGTTCGACGCATAATTTTTCATTCTTGTTTAGCTTAAAAAATATTCTATATTTTTTATGAAAAATGACTTAAACAGCATATAAATGCAATAATTAAAACAAAAGATTTAACCCCTAAAGAATCAACCCTTTCATGTTGATTTTCTGCGCTTGTCTAATCTAAAGAGTACTTAAACACTGCAAATCTTTTCACACTTTTTAGAACACTTATTTTGTCACCCTTTTTAGTACACTTTGAAGCGCACTTTTTGGAACAGTTTTTAGAATACTTCTGAGAACAAACACTTATTTTGTTCAGTACACTTTCTAGCGCACTTTTTGAAAGCGATGATTTCACAAGTGTGCCCAATCTGTTCTCAAATGTGTTCCCAAGTTTAGATTGAACAAATATCCTGAGCAGAACACTTTTTTTTTATAGCAGGGAGTATTCGGAACACATTTCAGTACAGATTAAGGTAACTAGAACACTTTTTTTAAATCAAAGTGTTCCAAATGTGTTCCCAATGTACGCAAGGAATTTGCCATGAATCTATATCTCAGAATGTATATATTTTTTTTAATATCCGTCATATTCACATTGATGTATCTCAATTTCTTTGAAAGATAAAGTTATGAGACTTCGTACAATTATTTTAAACTAGCTGTGTGACAACCCGTTGTGGTGCATCTAAATTGCATAAAGTTTTTCGATTGCTTGAGGGAAAACGAAATCTACGTTTTATTATGCAGGGTGTCCCATCAAGACCGCCCAAACTCTGCAGAGCCAGATTCCTCGCTTGAAGTACAGAAAATTGCCCAAAGCACTATACTTCTACAACCCATAGTTTTCGAGAAAAATGCGAAATAAAAATATGACGTCATATCCGGTGCAAGAAAGAAACTTTATTGGAAATATGAACATCGGTATATTCACGAACGGATTACATTATCACTATACGAAAATTAACGGTGGTTACTAGATGTAGGCTTTTAAATACGATTCAAACGACGGTTTGACGTCATTTTACGGTGCACTTATGCTTGCGTCGAAATGCTCGGTGGATATTTTATCGCATCTTTGTCTGCAAACATAAATACATATAGAGCTGTAGATCTTTGGGCATTTTTTATGTATTGCAAACGATGGATCTGGTTGTACAGAGTTTGGGCGGTCTTGATGCGACACCCTGTATATTTAAAGTTTCTAACTCTAACAATTCCAAATAAATCGTAATTCAGAACGTTTAAAGAAAGTTTTTTGCTCATTTCCAATTTTTAAATTTCTTAGAAATTGTTCTTAGAGAGCACTTACATCTTAAACGTAACCACCATGGGATATTTGAAGGTTTTAGTCCCAGCAGTATCACAGAAACCGCAATTTTAGAACGTTTTTAATTCCTGCATTCTTTTATATTTCAAATTTTTTTAGAAATTTTTCTGTTACGAACATTTTTGTCTTAAAAGTAACAGTGATGATTAAAATCATAGGGTAAAATGCATATATACATCTTGCGTCATTCATAAAATACTAATATGAAACTCAATAGAGCTCAATGTTACTTAAAAGGCGACATTTAAAATATAAATATATGTTAAAAAATCATCCAAGCACTTTCGGCTGGCACCGCAACCATCTTCAGAGAGAAAAAAAAATTCCTTTCTACTACCGTCTTGCGTATCTGCATCTTCGTTTCGTCTTGAGGTGGGAAAGTCCATTATTTCTTGGGTATTGCTTGAGTTAGTTTCTATGGATATCTTGACAGAAAATGTAAACAATTTGAAAACCTATGTGAAACAGAGGCGTTTATCTTCTAAGATTCAGGAAATGGTTTATATCCTGAATATTAGAAGTTAAACGCGCAGTAACCCACTCTCCTCTGTTTCACATAGGTTTTCAAATTGTTTACATTTTCAGTCAATATATCCATAGAAACCAACTCAAGCAACACCCAAGAAATAATGTACTTTTCCATTTCAAGGCGAAACTAAGGTTCAGACACGCAAGACGGTAGTAGATATGAAATTTTTTCTCACCGAAGATGGTTGTAATGCCAGACGAAAGTGCTTGGAGAATTTTTCAACATTTTTAACATCTATTTATATTTTAAATATCGCCTTTAAAGTAACAATGAGCTCTATTGAGTTTCATATTAATATTTTAGTCAAGTCATGTTTCAACTTTCTAAAGTTATTATATTACGGTTCCAAGTTAACCGTAATATAGAACGTTTTCCGCTCATTTCACCCTTTTAAATTTTGAACTTTTATGAAACTGTTCATAGCGAGTATTTACATTTGAAAAGCAACCACAACACCAACTTTCAAGTTTCCACCCCCCAGCAATGTCACAAAAATCACAATTTTAAAACAGTTTTTGTCTTTTTGGGGGATGTTATTACCGACGTAAAATATGGTCAACAATATTTTGCCACTTTTATTTTTGAAATCAGCTCTGTAGTTCCAGAGATTATCCACTGCAAAAAAAAAAAAAACACACACACGCAAACGTTCCTTCGTTATAATATATTAATATAAATTATATACAATTTATTTTCAGGGTTGAGAGAATTTTTTTTAAATGTGATTGTCGGTATAAAAAGTACTCACAAGAATAAAAATAAATCTTTAAAATATACTACAATCTTTTTAATAAATATTTGGGAAAATCCTAAAATCAAATTAATATGTATTCTTAGCAGTACGCAAAATAAATAAATAAATAAATTCACACAAATAAATCGATTCAGAGTCAAATTTTACACCGATTAAATCCAAAAATATTTATGAAACTAACAAATAATCTACTAATACATCTTACTCATTTTCTGATAATCTATATACACAGCTGCCAACTATTCCAGTTTCATTTGTTACCGTTATTTCCGAATAGCAATATTCGCGTTATTTGATCAAAGATTAAATAAGGCGAAGATAACTATTTTTAATTCATATCAAGAAAAATGCGGAATATCAATATGTAATGTATAATTAGAAAGAACATTTAATATGTTCAAGATGGCAAATATTTTAAACAGCTGTTCAATTTAATCAAAATGACATTCTTAATTACATTTGGAGGAAATTTTTGCTTAAGCAGTTTATATTATCTGAAAATATTCAACTTAATTATTTTTAAATAAAGTCTTAGCCGTCAGCTAGAGGAGGTGTCACCCAACCATATATGCCATATAGACCGGGAGGCGGCAGCACAGACAATCACCTCATCGAGTTCACGGCTGAAATTTCAGAATTAGTTAAAATTTGATTCGCATATTAAAAAGCAATCGGTCTGCCAAGTCATATCTTGGTAGAAAACCCGATTTTAGCGGTTGGCTCGTAGGTTTACCATTGTGTGTTCCTGCTCCCAGTCCTCCATGTTTTCATACCTTTGGGTACAGAAAAACACAATGGTAAACCTACGAGTCAACCGCTAAAATCGGGTTTTAAGGTGTTTTCCACCAAGATATGACTTGGCAGACCGATTGCTTTTTAATATGCGAATCGAGTTTTAACTAATTCTGGAATTTGAGCCGTGATCTCGATGAGGTGATTGTCTGTGCTGCCGCCTCCCGGTCTAATACGTTTTGACAAGATTTTGGAAAGATGCTTCAACGGATTTTCGGTCAAATTCCTTCCCATTTTTACACTTTCTTGCAATTCGACACTGGCCTTTCACCAAACTTGTCGCAATCTGCATCACCACAGTTTCAATCGTATATGCACCAGTCCAGGGGTCGGAAAAACTACTTTTTATTGTAGTTCGCAAAAAATGCAATTACGGAAGACCATTATGATGACATCTCTGTCTGACCATTTCCTGAATCCATTCTAAAGAGTTATTTTAAAAACAAAATCATCACTAATTGGACCAACTCAACGAAAGGAAACGTATAAAATTCTTAATAAGGTAGATGTTAAATTTTTATCTGTTCAGAAATCAGCAGCATATTATCTTAGCGGCCATGGAAGCTTCCCAAGCTTTTTATATAAAATTGGTAAAAGAACCACGGATAGATGTCCTAGTGACAAAAACCCTGGAACTCTTATATCTTCGGTAACTGCCCTCTTATGGAATACCATTTTAACTTCAATAAAAATAAAACATTAAAGAGAAACCTACAACGTGTGCTATTAGACGCTTCCAATTACGAAAAGTTAGATAAAAACTATAATGTCCTAAATAAAAACTTTTCATATATCAAAGAATTATTATAACCTATATAAAATTCTAGATCTATAAATTTTAAAAACTATGTTTTAAAAGACTTAATAGACCAGTGCATAATACAATTGAAAATTTTCAGTACATTATTATTATGGTAAATATCTGTAAATATTTATCTTTAATATTATGTAATCTTATCAGTATATTCATATAGAACTTATATACATGTAATAATTTTGGGCTCACCCAGCAATAAGCAATATTGGGTAGCTCGTGTGTTTTTTTTTAACTTGCTGGGGACCCCGGGTCTTTGGACACTGGGGTTCCTGGTAGGTATAAGTTTCCCCCTCGTGGACTATAGTTCCTATGCCGAGAGGTTGGCTGTCCACGAGTGGGAGGTTTCTGTTTCTCTTTCTGTAGCGAACTACAACTTACTATATCGAAATTGCAGTTAACTACAACTATTTGTTTAACCCTTGATGTACCAAATTATGAATTAAGGAAAAATTCGCCTTCCGAAGCATTTTTTCTGAATATTTGAAAATATGTTAATAGATTTCTGCAATCATAAAATAAATTTTAGAATTTTTTCATTTATTAGAATTTATTTAACTAAATCAATATTTACAGAGATTTTGTAGATTGTTTACAACTCAACCCAAATCAGTTTTTCAGGATATTGTTTTAAGTATTTTAGAATTAGGAAATGTACAAACGTAATGGCCTTATATATAAACATGGAAATTTTTCAGAACTGAAACTTTCTACTGAATGTCTTTCAACATCAAAAGAACTGAGCAGTTACAATTGGAAAAAGGAAAGTGTACATTTAGAAATATTTTTGATTTGTACAGCGAATAATTCTTTTGGAAAACACTTTCTTAAAGTGTCTAGAACTCATGCTAATTTGCATTACTGCCAATAGATGTGTTAAATGAATTTTATAACAAGTTTATTTTAATGGTACTTTAAATTACCGTCGGTGCATAAAGGGTTAAAAAAGTAGCGGTCACAAACTACTTTTCAAAAGTAGTCACTATTTCGCTACTTTCAGATTTTGTTAAAAGGTTCTATTTACACTAGAAATTCAAGACACAGATTAAATGATAAAGCGACTTCTCGTAATATCGCGTTTGCCGGAATACAATTAAATATATGCGACATAGACGAGGGCATTAAAAATTTAAGAAAAATAACATACAAGAAAATGTTTTGTGTTTGTCTCCAAAATGTTAGTTTATACACACATTACAAATTTGGTAGCAAAATTCAGAGATATACAGTGTGTTTTTAAATGAATATCGGAGTTTTAACGCTTTGTAGTATCTATAATATAAAACTTAAAATTATACTTAATACATAAAATGAAAGAGCAACTCAAACAGTTTTACCTACAAGCTTAGAAGTGTTCAATCTGAAGACTTTTCGTCACACGGCACACATCAAGTCGATAGCTCAGTTTTTTCCAAACGCCACTCCACGCTCACCCGATCTGACGCCATGTGATTTCTACCTGTGGGGGTTCATAAAGGATCGTGTGTATGTGCCTCCACTACCAGCTGACCTACCCGACCTAAGAAACAGGATTGAGGCAGTTGTTGCAACAACTACCCCACAAACACTAATTAACCACTTGGGGACGAGCGACACGTATACGTGACGCATAAGATGCTCAGAATCCTCGATTTTTCCCACCAGTTATTTTTTATTGTAAGATTTGCCTCATTAAATCTTAGCATTTCTGCGATTCAATTAGGCGAAAATTTCTGTTTTGAAGAACTGGTGGTAAAAGATTAAAAATACTGTAAAGGACGCTCGTCGCGAAGGGATTAACGTTTGGGAAGAACTGAGCTATCGACTTGATGTGTGCCGTGTGACGAAAGGTGTTCACACTGAACACTTGTAAGCTTGTAGGTAAAACTGTTTGTGTGCTCTTTCATTTTACGTATTAATTATACTTTTAAGTTTCATGTAATAAATAGTACCAAGCGTTAAAACCCCGATATTTATTTAGAAACACCCTGTTTTATAATCTAGAAAATTACAGAAAAACAACTGTAGATGCAAACAACAAATATGTATGCAAGTAAAGCAATTGCGAAAAATAAGAATCACGGGGTTAAAACACGACGACCTAATAACGGGTAAATACAAGTGTTGCCTGCAAGATAGCAAGAAAAATAACTTCTTTGGTGGGTTAGTATTTAATTTTAGCGGATAATGTCAAAGGGAAAAATCTGCGACTTCATGCGATGCGTTGTTATAAACTGAAGCTGAGATTCGCAAATTGTTGAGGAGAACAAATTTTGCACAAAAGAAAGTTTCGGTCAAAGTTTCGTTTTCACAAGGCTTTTACATAATTTTAAATACTCAAGAAAACAGGAGAAATGTTTGAATGTAAAAGAGAAAGGGAGATACAGTTTCAAAAATTCTCCTTAAAAGACAACTGTTAATTTTGGGATTGCAAACCATATTTTACATTTTTTAACCAAGATAATGTTAAAGACCAAAAGTATATTTACCTAAATATGCATTTATACGATCCTATATATAGTTCTAAGGCATGGAAAATGTGTAATTTTAGCGACGATATGGAAAAGGTAGCCTTGAATGAACACCAAACCCAGGAGTTAATTTAGTTTGAACGTTAATTGTTTTCAAAAGAGGTATTTCGAAAATCACTAATACAGGGGTTCCCAAACTTTTAGACCGACGTACCACTAAATCGAAGTTCATACTTCCGCGTACCACCAGGTATCAAACGTAATGCTAATATTAAAAAAAAACTGAAAGTGAAACTTCCCATATTTTGCTCGATTTCAAATCACCATTTTAAATAACTTTACTATATTAAAATCCGATTTCCATGAAATAGAAATAAACTTACACATTTCGTACAGAAGAAAAGAAAAATTTCAATTGACAGACTTAAGTAAATAATGAATTATTTCAAACAAAACTTCAACGCTGAAATAACTAGTACAAAAAAAAGTTAAAAATTACACTTGGAAAAATTGTGTGTTTTAACTCATCCTATTCAAAGAAGCTTCTTCTGCTTTCACGGATTCAGAATTTACCTTCAGATAATACAATTTAAAAAACGGTTTTTCTGCTAATTAAAACTGCTGCATTGATTAATTTTTAAATTAGGTCTTTATTTACAATTATATGACCATTTTTTTCATATAATTGTAATAATTGCATGTGTTTAATTCTGGAAAACTGGCTGTATCATAAACAGCGTGTGCTGAGATTTCAGAGAGTTTGCTATAACAAACATTTCTAGTGGGACAATTCCTCATTATCCGGACTTTAATCAGTTCAATTAAATCTAATCTCACTCATACTTAGACATCTGGAGTGGAAAGACCATATGTGAACAGTAATCCCATCAGAGGAAGCCGCGACCATATGTTCGGCATAAAAATTCGTCTGTTCAGACCGCCAGATCTCTTCCAGATGAAATTACTAACAAACTCGAGAATAATTGCATTTTCAAGTAGTTATAAATTTTTATCGCTCCCTAAGAAGTGACGTTACACGGACATAAATTATCTAATATATTTTGGCCACTTGAGCCCAGATCTTTCAAACACTTCAGAAACCGCCATCTGCTCACCTCTAAGAGACTAAACATTCATGAACACTTAAGTTTTCGCCGAACAGATACCCAACGGGCGAGAGGCCTTAAGAGAGAACTCTGATTCCTGCAGTGAAAGAGCGAACAGCTCTGAAAACCTCTCCCTTGTGAGACGGTAAATTTTCCGACGGCCCTCTGCGCTGAGTATATGTATGTAAGAATCTGCCTGGAAGTATTCGGGTGTCTTGACCAAAAATCCCATAGCAAGCCTGCATGTTCTGCTTTGATGTAATTGTCTTAAGTGTATTGTTAAGTATCGTAATTAAAGTCTGTGTTGCTTAAAAAACTGTTTCATGATTTAATAAAAACGGTACACTAGTGACAACAACTACAACAAAAAAAAGCATTGACAGTCTTTAAATTTCCTTCGAAAATTTCCAAAGGGATAAATTCATGTCATTTTTGATTTTATAATATTATACTGGTATTTCATTTTACGTATCAGCATCGCACTTTCGCGTACCATTAGTCAGACCTTTGCGTACCAGTATTGGTACGCGTACCATAGTTTGGGAACCCATGCACTAGTAGTTCAAAAACATTTTTTGTGACATCATAAGATGTTTTACTCTATTAAATAATTCAACAGAAAATTAGGTGCAATATTTAAAGAAATAAAACAGAAACTTGAAAATTTTCAAGCACTTTTATTTTTACCAGTGAAGAAACATCAATATTAATAAACATAAAAAGGAATCTTAAGACAAAAAAATATCAAATCATTAATAATCAATCAATATTAACGTTAACAGTCTAATGCCATAAGCACGACAAAGTATTTTTACTTCTTAGATCATAGTACCGTTCATATTGCGACAAACATGATTTCATTATTTATATCATTGTTGCTATATTTTTAGTTCCACATTGCTGTTTTATTTTGAATTGATAATTATCTTTTGTTGTATATTTATTTATGTACTGCTAATTTTTATTCTGTCTACATGCATATTTGCATAAATCAAAATTTAGTTAAATTTGATTGCGTAAAAGTGTGCGTTTGCAGATTTATCTTACATAATTGATTTCAATCTATTGTACTCTGTTTAAAATATCATTATCTTATTAATCTAAAAATATATCAATAAATTTTCACTAAAAATTCATTACTTTTTGTTTTGTATTTAAATTGGAAATCTACATTATTTATCTTCATATGAAAAATAGTTTGGACCCTTTGATAAGTGAATTTGAAATTATTTTTGACCGTTAAGGGTTAAAATGGAATAATTACTAATCCAAAAGGTCTGAGATATAATTTTATTTAGCATAAAACAGTATGTATTTATGAATTAGAGATTATGTAATCGGTGAATCGTCAAAGAAAAAGAAGGCATATATCAAAAGATATTAACTAAACACACTGAAACAAAGTATTATTTAGAATAAGAATGAAATCCAAAAAGTAATAAATCATATATTAAAGACCAAGTAGGTACGAACAGAATTTTCAATACTATTAATTAGCAACAGCTTTGATAAGAAGTTCGTTAGCATAAGTAGGATTCTCAGCCAAATACTTTTGCCACTGTGTTGTTTTGAGGATTTTTTTAAAATTTCGACAGAAAAACTCTATAGCTGTATCCTTCAGTTTGGATTCTCCGTGATGTAATGACAAGGTAATCACATCGCAGAATGTTTCTACTGATAGATTCATTTTCATGAATTTAACACACTTTTTTTTCAAATCGTCAACTTGGTACTTGTCTGCAGCATAATACACGTTGTACACATTACTTGTCGACATGGTGTCAGTACTTCCACAGTAAAGTTAATGGAGAAAAACTTCAAAAGAATCGGCTACACAATCGGGTATGTCAACAGCATTATCCTTCTTCTCTGCCATGTCATGCTCGAACATGGACGCAAATACAGGAGATCGAGCCACCAGGACCAACTTGTGTACCTTGAATTCATGACCGTTGACCTTCAGAACTGTGTCGCTCATTGTCCCATCAATTAAAAGTTGTCTAAAATTCTGTAACAGTCTCTTGACCCCTAATTCATGGAAGAAATAAAAAATTAAATAATTCATGATGTGAGAATAGTTAAAAATTTCAACATTCGCAAGAGTATGCAAGCTTATTGCAATTAAAATCTTGTAAGTGAGTATAAAATAGCTTAAGAGAGAGCTATTTAAAGAAAATCTCAAATCTATTAGGTAAAGTTGAAATGTCTATTTGGTCAGCGGAAGAAAAAAACAGTATGTTCTTTTAAAACTAAAATCCACACGACTTTTAACATATTTTGCACGATTTAACTTCTTTAAGTCCTTCTGCTAAAGCTTTCTTTTCTGGTGAACTTGCTAATTACACATTTTAAAACATAACAAAATACAAATAATTAATGAAAAGTATGTTTTTATCCAACGGAATTTTGTGTAAGGACCTTTTATATAAAGGAATATTTGTGAAGGGTTCTGTTTTATTAAGAGGAATTTTGTGAAGGAGCCCTAAAAAGGCTCCAAATTTTGACTGGATCAACTTCTCCCTGAGTATATATATATTATGCATTTTATAAATTAAAGTTACAATTTTTCTTTATATGCACAATGCAAACATGCAGCAAGAAAAAAAAACTTTAATTTATATATAAACATCATTATTTGCACTTATTTCGTGTTTTAACAACCTAACAAAACGACAAACTTATATACAATTTAAAATTGAATTAGTGTTAAAATTTTTAAAAAATATACTGAATTATTATTCCACTATATTTTGAATTAAATATATTTAAGACTTTTACAATATTATAAGAACACACATTTTATCAGACAATTAAATACACTAAACCAACATGAGTGAAAAATTGACCTGGGCCAGGACTCGAACCTGGAACCTTCAGCGTACTGTGCTTAATGCTCTGCCAATAAGCCACCCACATTGACATCCTAGCCCGGCAATTTCTCACACTTATTCATGTTGAAAACAGTCATCGGCCAGCAGTTTTGCAGCTTCAGATGACATAATACGATTCATCGGTCCGTAATTATTATTATTATTATTTAGTACTGTTTATGCTTTAATATTCAAGACTGTGAAAAAAGAAAATACACTGCTCAAAACAATTAAAGGATATTTGAAGTTTTATATAAAATAAACGAAATAAACGAAATTTTTTTTGCCGAAAATAGAAGAAGAAAATCACAAATGCAAATTTTTCTGGTTTTCAAACTGTGGAGTATGCAAATTTTGAGTTCGACGTCAAAAACGTCGCTTCAGCGGCAGCGAATGAAATTTGACTTTCAACTGGATAAAAGAGAATGAAGACAAGGATGATCGGCATTCAGTGATTGCTTTGTTTCGATGAGTACGATGTCTCAGCGAAGTCATTTGACAGATTCAGAAGCTTGGAGAATTGTTGGTAGGTTAGAAGGGGGCCAAACTCAAGCCGAAGTAGCGCAAGCCATTGGAGTGTCACAAAGTGTCATTTCCAGGATCTGGAACCGTTTTTTGGAGAGTGGATGTGCAGGCCGAAGACCAGGGCAAGGTCATAGACGGGCAACAACGCCCAATGAAGATCGGTATTTAGCGTTAACAGCTCGGAGACACCGAAACATGAACGCTACTCTTCTCCAACAACACCTTCGCTCGGCTACAGGCACCACGATTTCAACTCAGACTGTCCGAAACCGGCTCCATGCTGTAGGTCTGTATGCTCGCCGACCGATGGTATGTGTTAGATTAACATCAAGGCATCGTCGCGACCGCAGGGAGTGGGCAACCGAGCATGTCAACTGGAGGAGAAATGAATGGAGCAATATTCTGTTTTCTGACGAGTCCCGTTTTTCTGTGCATCCGGATAATAGGCGTATTTTCATCTGGAGGGACCGTGGCAGTAGGAATAATCCTGCGTTCGTGCACGAAAGTGTCAGATTTGGCGGTGGAGGAGTGTTGGTGTATGGTGGCATCTCCATTAACGGGCGCACTGACCTCTACATCATTCGAGATGGAGCTCTGACTGGTCGCCGATATAGGGATGAGATCCTCAGACCTATTGTAGTCCCTTACGCTGCAGCAATCGGAGATAACTTCATTTTAATGGACGATAACTGCAGGCCACATCGTGCAAACCTGGTGGAGGATTTCCTTTTCGAGGAAGGAATCGTTCGAATGGAATGGCCAGCGTGTTCTCCAGACATGAATCCAATCGAGCACGTTTGGGACGCTCTAGGAAGACGAGTGTCTGGCCGCCAACAACCCCCACAAACTCTCCAAGAACTGGAAAGAGCTCTTCTGGAAGAGTGGGGCAGAATACCCCAACTCCTCATTAATAGCCTCATTGAGTCCATGCCTCAAAGGTCTTCAACGTTGCTGGCCGCCCGTGGAAACCATACCCCCTACTGAAAATGATTTTCTTTGAAGAAAACACCTTTTCTTATTCTTTTTTTCTCATATGCACAAATTGTGTTTTTTTCCTTTTGTACACAAATGCGCAATAAAATGCATTTTTTTCTGCCAAACATGTGTAATTTATTCTCATATAAACTACTATATCTGTCGACCATGTATCAATCAGCTAAAAAGTTTCCCAGATACAAAATCCACCTAAAACTGCAATATCCTTTAATTGTTTTGAGCAGTGTAATACTGCTGAACAGTGAGAATCTTCTTGGCACATTAACAAAGTCATTTTCATATGTGTATGGAGTTTGCAGGCATTAATATCCAAGTGGTTTAGAATTGAGTAATATTTTTCATTTTACTATAAATGTGTTGCATCTATAATCAATCATTCCCTAATAGTTGTGTTTTAAAAATCTGCCTAAATCTCCAACTTTGCCACTATTTTCTAAAAGATTCTTGGCTTTTAAGGAAAAGAGAAAAAATGCTAATCGACACTTTAGCAGTAAGAATATTTCAAAATTTTGTGCATAATCATAAAAATGGTTGCATGGATATGTCAAAAAGTATCAAATTTGGATTTCAGAAAAACCATAGCAAAATTTAAAAAAAGAAAAGAAAAGGAATTATTTTTATCCTGAAACTATTCGGCAAAATATTATATTAAGAAGTATTCAGCCAACTGACATTCAGCATTCATTCAACGGGCCAAATACCGGACAGTGGGCGAATATTCGTTACAACCCTAATTATTTCATACCTTTATCTTCAGCTTTAACTCTCTTCTTTTCACTGTCTTCTTCATCACTGGTCATTTCATCTTCCGTACTTTCACTTACTGTTCATAAAAAAAATTATTACAAAAATTTTTCATAGTATAAAATTCATACAATTTATAAATACACAATACAAAAAGTTATTTTTATATGGTAAAAACTGTCGAAAAAGATAATTTACTTTCAATGTGGAATTTAGAACCTGTTGATTTTCAGATCATTTCACGAAACTGGAAGAAACAGTAGACAAAGAATATTAGTTCTTCCACAGAAAATAAAGCCCGCATGTTTTTCTAGTTTTTAAATTAATATTTCACTGTTAACTACACCAATTTATATAAATATGAAATAACGCAAAGAGCAGGTTTTCTTTCAATGGCTTTTCTTATGTCAATTCAAGTGACTTTATTAATCTAATATGTCAATATTAATATTTTAAAATTATATATCTTCTTTCATTCAGTAAATTTCTTTTACATTATCATTAACGAAGAAATAATATTTCATCTAACCTTAACGGCGAATATCTAAAAATGTAAAATTATTAACTTTTTCTAGCACTTCAATGCATTTTTTTTAAATCGTAAAAAATTTCCACTAATGCAAAATTTTCCCTGTCAAAACTATCAAATTTTGAACTGTTATGTTCTGTATTTTTTTTTCTGACAAATTCTATGTTTTGATTAAAAATAGTTTACGTCTTTGTTTTTCTTACATTGGTGTTTTATTTTTTCATAATAGCTAGTAAAACCCACTATATCCTCTGTAAATTTTCAACATCCAGTTTTGCCTTCAGGCTTGCATTCAGATTTGTCCTAAAATATATTTTCATTTCTTAATTGACATGCCACAGTCTTTAAATTTATTCTGTTTTCTACGTTTTGATTGTCGTCGTATTTCCTCACAGGCATTCAGTTTAGAATATTTAGTAAGCCGACATACCCCCCCCCCCACCTGTAAATCTCAATGAATTCTAATAATCTAATTTCAGTTGATATTCCAATTACAGTAGACTCAAGTATAACGCGATTAATATGTTACGCGTTATAGACAATCGCGTTGTATGAACTCGCGTTCAACGTGGAAAAATCTCGTATAACGCGAATGTTAGAGTAAAATGTTACAGTGATTATTATCATATAAAATTTTATTGTCTAATAAAATAAGATAAGATAAAAATACTAATTTAAACCAAAATATCTTAAAATTCATAAAGATACAAATAAATGTACATATATTTCTTAAAGGTGCATCAAAACATACATAAAAACATTTAAAAGCACATCAAAGTTCTTTTAAAATCAAAACGTTTTCAACCGAACTTACTCGGTCATCATCATTGAAAAACTAATAGTTAAATTGAGTTGTTAATGTGCTTTTAAATGTTTTTATGTATGTTTTTACACACCTTCAAGCCATATATGTACATTTATTTGTATCTTTATGAATTTTAATTATTAAACAAGGTGAATTTGCAATGAAATTTTAAAATTTTATCATAATATTTTATTTTATATATTTGCATATGCATATAAAAATCCTAATTAGCGTATAAATGAAAAAATAAATAATATTTAATACATTAATTCATTATACGTATGTTATATTTTAGTTAAAGAAAGGTTTTGAAACACATTTAATTATTATGATGTTGAGAATTAGTCACTGTCCGTGTCCTATAATCCTACAATTTTTGGAAATTCTTGTTGAAATTTCAGAGATGATTCTAAGTCAGATGATCAGCGTTCTCCTTGTAATTTTATGTTATGTAACAAGAATCGTTTCATAAATCTATTAAATCACCATTGACTACACTTAATGTCATGTATTTATGTATCTCATCAGAAGGAATATGTTGCTTTAAATGGGTATAGATTTTAATTGATTTCTGTTTAATCACGATTATTTAAGGGGATACTTTTATGGTTACAATCATCCACCCATAACATTAAACAGTTTTCCATATTTGATATGAGAGGATCATTTCTCCGTGCAGTTTTCCTTAAACTTGGTAACGATCTAATACCAACCGCTCGTTCTTATTTTGGTCTAATTCTTTTTGATAGTATAAGTGTGGAATTATATTTAATTGAAGTTCTTTGGAAATATCTTTTAATTTTTTCCCAGATTTAAGTCGATTCAAAATTGTAATTTTTCTTTCATAGAAATGCATTTTTTTCTTTCCTTTTTTGTTTTCGGCTTCATCCATTATGTCTGTTGAGATTTTTTTTTTTTAATTATTACCATGAATTACAAAATATGTAATTGTATATTTTTTACCTTTTATGTTTTAGATATATGTATTCATTTATTAAATTTTAAACACGTAAACTTTATTTTTCACTATTTAGCCAACTTTTAAAAATTTACATACAGAATATATAATTAAATAGACAAAGCAATACAAAACTACTTTGTCAAATTGTTAGGAAACACGGGTATAATGTATGTACAGTGTTTAATAGGGAAATTCCCGCATTTTAAACTATAGTGCATTATACGGGAATAGCATTATACGAAAAAGTTGCCACATTTTTTTTTTAACGCGTTGCATGAACTCGTGTTATACGAGAGTCTATTGTGTACGATAGTTTTAAGGCTGTTCTCAAATCCAAACAGTCCACTTTCTGACACATTTTTTAATTCATTTTTGTTCGCAAATGCGTTTAATTGGCAGGTGTTTTTATTCAGAAATTATGTAATCGAAATACGTTTTCCATTCTTTGGTAAATGCAGAAGATCTTTCATAAGACTGTCAAAGTCGGCGTTTTGAAGCGAATTCCCGACGCAGCAGCCCACAATCGCTTATAAATCGATAAATAATCTATTTATCAAAAAATGGAAAACTCGTTTCGATTCCAAATCGCTTCCATAGTCAGGCCTGCCAATTAATATGCCACCTTAAATAATTCTCCTCTGACTTAGTTTCGGCTTGGGAGCTATAATGAGCTTGAGGCTGGCGAGTCAACGAGAATTCACTGGTAAAAGAAGTGTGAGAAATGAGAAGAGAGATTAAGAGAACGTTCCGGAACAGTTGATGCCGGTTAAGGGGCTTCCTAGTTGCAGCAACTTTACGCCCAGTCTATTGTGAGTAGAATGTCTTGTAATAGTGAGCCGTTGGGAATAGATAAGATTGCTTTAAATAGCAAATAAAAGGGAAAAAAGAGAAATTTAAAAATGGAAGAAATAAATTTGGAAAAATATAGAAAAGCAAAAGAGATTAAGGATAGAGTCAATAATAGGAAAGTAAAATGGTATAGCTGTAGAGAACGTTCTGCTGATCGATGTCTTCAACTTATGGCATTCATCTTTTAACTTTTTCTGGTATGGGATATTTCGTGAAAGCTGTACTACCGTTAGAACCAGTAATACTTCGTTTAAAAGCTTGCTAAGAAAATCTTCCTAAGAGCGTCGTAAATCTTTCGATTAGCCATTTTTTCCAAAGGTTCTGTGGTCTTCAACAAAAGAAAGGGGAGTCTCAATAAAAGAAATGGGCGGTGATATATCTGTCAGCGATGACCCCTGCTGACTTCTGACCTTTAGACATTCTAGAGAAGTCCTAAAACATGAAACACACCTTACTATAAGAAAGAGACCGCTAAGGAATAGTCTCCGATTCCGACGTACCGCCTTTTCCGCGAAATAGCGGTGGGCGTTTATCTTTGTATATGTATCGTACTTCGCGCGCGGAATCAGAGGAACCTTCTTTCAGTTACTGACTGAATAAGGTAACGCACCAGATCATGAAAGAACCCATCCGAAAAAAATTACATGCTAAATTCAATAAGTTTAAGAGGTCGACCAACGGATCCGGGCAGTATTTTATATTCTTGTTTGTTTCGCGGTTTAAAAAAAATAAGTATTTTTTTTCTTAAATTTTTTTTTGCATTTGTAATTCAAGCTTGGTTTACAGCATTTTAATTACACGTTGCATATTTTATATTAATCTGTAAACTGCTTTGCCTTTTTCATAGTTTTGCTTCGAAAACAATTGTAATGAGCAAGGCTTGACAAATGCGGTCGCCAGGTCGCCACTGGCGACCAGGTCTTCTTATCTGGCGACCAAGTTATTTAATCTAGCGGGGTTTTTTTCTGTAATTTTTTCTTTGAACAAAAATTGATCTAAGAAATGAGCACAAACGAGATTTTTTCTCTACCCCCAATATTAAGAAATAAATTTAGAAACTATATTCAACTAAAAAAAATATTTCTAACTTTTATTTTTAATTTTGCAAAAATAAGTTCATCAAATGCAAATAATTTTAAAATAATAAAATCAGAATTTTTGGACTGACATCGACAGGAAAATATGCAAAAAAATTGTTTTCTTGCTTCACTATTCCATCAATCCCCCCCCTCCCCCAGCCCTCCTCAGCATTTAAATCATTCGACAATCATAATTTTCCGGTTAATTCAGCCTTTACTATATAATTCCATGTTATATAGTTATAATTCATTTGCAAAATTGTTTTCTTGCTTTACTATTCCATCAATCCCCCCCCCCCACCCTCCTCAGCATTTAAATCATTCGACAATCATAATTTTCAGGTTAATTCAGCCTTTACTATATAATTCCCCCCCCCCCCCCGAGAGGTATAAAATTTTTATAAGTTTCATTAGAAAACTTAGTTTATATTATATTTCTAAATTATGAAACTAATAATTCTAAACTATGCTTTTTATGTTTTCTCAATTAATGCGTAAAAAAAAAAAATTAAAAAAAAAATTAAAAAACCTTTTGTGTTTTTTAATGACAGGGGGAGGGGGGTAAATATTCTTCACTGGCCACTAGAATTTTTTGCTGGCTACCATATTTTATGAAATTTGTAAAGCCCTGGTAATGAGAAATGAAAAAACAAAACATGAAAAAATAAATTTTACTTAGGAATTACTCAAACTTTCAAAACACGAACGGCGTAGTATTGAGTCCCCCGCTCAGTGGACAACACAATTGCGAATTCCAAAATAGTTACGTAATTAACATCTGCGTTTCAGTAACCCTCCTCTCAAAGACTCTTTAATATTCAACCAAAGTTTAAATTTGAAATTTGTATTTTTTTTTCATTATTTTTATTAGTAAGTCACCACTGGAGTAAGGAATACGCTGTCCGTGTATTTGTGTAATTTATTCCATTTCCATTCTTAATTGATTATTATTTTAATTTTAGAAATGTGATGCCTATTACTTTTATAGTCTTACCAGACATTAGCTGCTATTCTTGTTCAGCAACAAAAGTTGATATTTAGGATTTAAAAAATGTTGGCGCATGGCGCCACACGTGTCTGTATGTTATTACAAACTGTACGTGTTATATTAATTCTAATTTAACTGTCTTTTTTTAACAATTTGATGTTTACTGCTTTTATACTACTGCTAGTTGACTCACCCGGCGTTGCCCGATAAAACCTTAAATGATCCCCAAATAAAAAACACTGATAATTAGTGATAAAAGTGCTCGTAATAAAACATAAAAAAAAAAAAGCTTTAGTTGTCCAAACCCTTTGAAATTTTTAATGGTTATAAATATAAAGGTTTTACGGGCTGTAAAACCTTGAGCCCGTGTAAAAATTACGTCAGCAATACTGTTATCTGGTTGTAAAATAAGTAGGTTTTTTTCCCCCAAGAAAATGACCCTTTTTTGAATTTTATAGAAGGGGAGTCATTTCACTTTCCATTCCTGCCTTCAAAAAGGGTGAAAGTGCCCCCCCCCTTCCCCTTGCAATCCCCAATTCCCTTTTGTTCACTCCTCTCTCAAACAAGGCAGGGGGAAGAATGCATGCTCGCTCCGGAAAGAGGAAATAAGAATAGGATTAAGAAAGAATATTTCCTGGCGGTAGGGTTGAGAGCAGTTCCCCAGCACTCTTGATTATTCTTTATTATATTTCCTTCTTTATTCACCGTTCAAAAAAAGTTGAGGCATGCGCGCAGTGAGGTCGAATTCGCACTGAAAAGTTAAGACTTTTGCTTCTCGCTTTAATATATAAGCTTGGACATTGCATTAAATTTGGATATCATTAAAAGTTTTTTAGGCTTTAGGGAGGTGACAAGCTGTATGTGGAAAAAACAAGTGCAGATTACCCACATAAACGTTCTGATTAAAGCTATGTGAAAAGTAAATAAAAATACATCCGCACAATATTTAAGAAATATGTCTTATTGAAAGATTTTATTTACGAGCCAGGACTATGATTAATAAATAGTATGCAATTTATATTTAAAACATTTTTTTCCCTCTCATTTCCGTCGCTGGTACGCCAATAAAATATGTAGAATAAATTCAAATACACAATAATGTAATAGTGTAGAAAAAACACACTGTAACTAATATAGAGATAACATACTTACATGATAGTTCATTCCCAGATTGGCATTTTTCTTTTATTACGAAGAATATTTTAATTTGCCCACAATCAGTTACTTGTGGATTTAGTAAATCACTTGTTTTGAGAAAATCTTTGACTTGAAAACCATAATCGCAGTTTGAATCGTTTTCCGAAAAGGCGATCTGTTCTCCGTCGATTGTCTTCAGTTTAAGCTGTAACGTATACTTATCACCTGGCAGATCACCACAAAATTGTCGCCACAAGTAGAAATCTGTATTTTCACAATTACAATCTTTTCGAGACATTACTAATTGCCACTTTTCACCGAAATAAGGAAACCAAGGACTGTACAGATCGTAATATTTCGATTTTTCTACATAACGTGTTGGAAAAATCCAGAAACATTCGTCTTTTCGTACTGCAATTTGACCGATATTTCCAAAAATGTCACTTCTACTCATGACTGGTTTTAATTATCTAAATTTTTATTTATTTTTCAATTTTATATTGATAAGAGATGTTCAGTTTCGAGTTTGGACTTGGAAAATCTTTGCACACTGTCGACTTTACAAGCACTGATTACAGCTTTTTAAACCTTTAAAAGATATCAAAATGAAAATGAAAATATTATTATAAATTATCATTTAATTATTTTACAATGAAAATAAGGTATATTCTTGTTATAACAGCCCCTACATAGAGATTACGATAACAATTACGACTATGCCAAGGGCGCGCTAAGCTTATAATCATACATTCGCAATAATATGCCACATGTGCATAATATATATACGTGTGTCATATATACGACATACATGTCATACACTGTAAATAAAAACTCGGAAACGTTACTCTATCTGGTGGGGCAGCAATATGGCCCATCGGTTCTGTCATGTTTCCGCATATTTCGGTCAGATATTCAGATATGTTTCTGTATATTTTGAAAACATTTACGCGTATTTCGGAAACGTTTCTTTATATTTCAGTCAGATATTCAGTAACGTTTCTGCATGTATCGGAAATGTTTTTGTATACATCGGAGAGGTTTCTGCATACATCGGAAATGTTTTTGTATACATCGGAAATGTTTCTGTGTGTTTTGGAAATGTTCCTGTGTATTTCTGTATCATAATTTCTTTTCTTTAGGAGAACGATACACTTTTTTTAAAAGAGTTAATATTTATTCGATTCAATTTTATTCCATATTAATATTAAGCTTGCAGTTAATCTTTCGTTGTACATACAAAGTTAAATAATTCGTTCGGTAGTTCCTCTGTACTCTTGTTCCATGAATCTATAATAAATATTAGATATTTGATTGATGAATAATATTATATAGTACTAGTATTAATAAAGTACAGATAGCACCGTTTATACATCTTTATCATCTTTTCGTTTTGAGATTGGTTCCGATTCATAACTTTTCTAATGATGAAATGTATCCTTTATATGACAGAACAAATTCCTAATTTCACTTATACTATACGTTTTTCACTCAGTTTTTATGAATCAGATATTTCTAAATAATCAGATATTGATAAATAACGTTGAAAATCTGATTTATAGATCTATAAATAATTCTTTTTTAAAATGCAGCCTCATGAGTTCCATCTTCTAAATAGATACACAATGAAAATATTTAATTTCCCTATACTTATAATTGATAGATTTTAGTAATACCTTTAAAAAAAAAAAATTAATCTTGTAAATAGATATAATATTCGAAAATATTTTATATCTGTGGTAATTATTTTATTTTCACGAATTGTATACTTATAAATAGATATATTGATTAAAATGTTTTGTCTATTTGTAAACATTTTTAATATAGTGTTTTGCAATTATCATGCTTCTAAATATATTCATTTAAAGGTATTATTTTATTCATATAACTTGAGAAGTGCTGAGATAACCTGAGAAAAAAAAATATTTTTATAAGTATACAGTTCATGAAATAAAATAATTATTTACAGATACGAAATCTTTTGACATAATATCTCTACTTACAAGATTAAAAAATATATTTATTTAAAGGTATTAAAAATAATACATTTATTTTGGGAAAAAAGCATTTTCATAATGTATTGTATATGTATCTGTTTACAGAATGGAATTCACGAGACCGGATTTTAAAAAAGAATTATTTATAGATTTATAAATCAAATTTTCAATTATATTTATTTATAAATATCTGATTCATAAAAAATGAAGGAAAAACGTATAGTATAAGTGAAATTAGAATTTGTTCTGTCATATAAACGATACATTTTATCATTAGAAAAGTTATGAAACGGAACCAATCTCAAAACGAAAAGATGTTAAAGACGTATATACGGTGCTATCTGTACCATGATATAGAATCATTTATACATATCTTTATTCTAAATTATTAATCTTCCTAACTTAATTTTCAATACATTAATTAATATTCTCTTCGCTAAAATATCTCTAATTCTAAAATCTCAAATGTTACTTCCTTTTCTCATACGAAAGACTATCTTTATTAAATGCAGCATGTACGTTAAAGATCTATTTTAATTCCAATGCGGTTATAACAGATGTAATGCTATGTGTTCCGGACATTCATTGACAGCTGCTTGGGCGCCCAACCTTTTTCTGTTAATAAACAAATTGTGCAAGTAATGTAATTTCCCAGATACAAAGTTTATCTCTTTCCTTTGACTAAAATTCCTTACCCACCGGGTTGCCCGCATGTGTCCTCTAAAATTCACAAAAGTTACGGTTTCGCCAAATGTGGTAGCCTATTCATTACATTCTCCCAAAACATTTATATTAATTATCCTTAACGTACATATAAATTCTTCTGCGCGTCTGCGGTTTGTTGGCTCAATGTAATATCGAAACTTGGCGAGACAATCTACTGCCCAAACGGCAGATCACTCCTAGCTCTTGGTCTGTCAACAAGCCTCTAACATCCGAGACCACCCCATTCTTACGATCTTTTACTGGCTATATATCAATAAATAAATTTCAGCTGAGATGTCTTCGTCTTCATTGGATATTCCCGTTTCTGCCGTCCTGGATTCGAACTATGGGGTGCTTGTTTACAACGCAAATTCTACGAACGAACGGCCTAAAAACTATCCGAATTCATGCGTTATGCATTAAAGTATTTCAGCCCAACACCAATCTTCACCACATGTACTTCATTAATACTGGTACTACTATATTATTAATCAATCAAATATCTAATATTTATTATAGATTCATGGAACAAGAGTATAAAGAAACTATCGAACGAGTTATTTAACTTTGTATATACAACAAAAGATTAACTGCAAATGTAATATTAATATGCAATAAAATAGAATCTGATAATATTAATTCTTTTTAAAAAAGCATATTGTTCTCTCAAATAAAAGAAATTATAAAACAGAATACTTACAGCTCATATAAATACGTTGCATCTGCATCTGTTTTAAGCTGTCTTTCCTCTCAAGAACAATACAAATCACGTGATAATGACATGTGCAGTAGGTCGGAGTAGATGAGCATGCGCAAATATTACTTCATTTCGAATTCCATTTTTAAACTTTACACGGAATGAGTGTAACATTTCCGAATTTTTCAGTAACCAACATTTTACACTACCTATTCGAAAACATTTTCGCTATGGAATGTAACGTTTCGGACTTCTTCAGAGTATTCACCGCTTTGAATATTTTTCCGAAAATACGTGTAACGATTCCGAAATAACAAGTAACTGAGGAGAACACAAAGTTTACTATAAATTTCCGGAAACCTTTCCGCCTTGTGCCGAAACGCTTTTGAGTTTTTTTACAGTGTATTTACTTCAAATATACGTCATATATGCATGTCATATAGCGTCATATACATATGTATATATATATATATATATATATACAATACTGCTACCTTATGTTAAATATATGTCGTATATACATACACAAATAATATATAATACAGATGCCATCAGGGTTGGCAAGTTTTTGACAGTGCGACGGTTTTATCCGGTTTTAACCATGGTTTTAACCGTCATGTCAAAAAACCCTTTTTGACATAGTTTTTGACAACTGTCAAAAACCTAAAATTGAGTCCAAAAACTGTTTTAAATTATTTTTACAACAACATTAAATTTACCATTTTTCATAATTTTTAGTGTTAGATACATGGGTGAACTTTTTGACAGTTTTAGACATTAAAAACCACATATCCTATATAAAATCAGGGGTCGATCCAGGAAAAAGTTAAGGCCTATCTAGGACCCCTTCACAAAAATCGATTTAATAAATATGACCCCTTCACAAAATTCCTCTTAATAAAATTGGTCTCTTCACAAAATTACAGTCCATGAAAACATACTCTGCATTATTTTTATTTTGTTAGGTTTTAAAATGTATAATTTACAAAGAAAACAATTTCACAAGAAAGGAAATCTTTAACAGAAGGACTTAAAGAAGTTATGATTAAATGATGCTAGGTTTGAATTTGAGCAGCTGGATTTCATCTTTCATAACAAAATGTTCATAAAAATATGATAAATTTCACAAAATTTTTTTTTAGTTTTCACAAAATAGGCCTCAAGAAAAAAAAATCTGCGTCGAATTCTGAAAACTCAAAACCTGATTTTGGTTTAACAAATTACTTAGAAAATAATTGTAAGCTATAAATATATAATACAAAATAATTAAAAGTATTGTTACATTAAAAATATAAACTAATCAAACTATTAAATAGTACTTGCAGAATTTCCCCCAGGCAGTTTCAGAAGGGTGCTGCACCCAGCCTGTCCTTTGATTTACAAAATAGCACCCTTCTTGCCCAGTAAAAAAAAGTGTCTTTTCTGCTTTTTGTATTAAAAAATTTGCTTTCATAGTAAAAAAAAAATACTCAATAATGTCTTAAAAAGAGTGCCCTGACTTTTAAACATTAAAAGTGACTTTAAAAACCAAAAGTATGCCTTTAGCAATAAGTGCTCTTAAGAATCTGAAAAGTGCCCTCAAGAATCCCAAAAGTGCCCTTTTCTCTTGATCTCCCTGCCCTTTTTTAAACCTGTGGAAAATTCTGATACTTGTATAATTTAATGTATATAATGTCATATAAATAATATACTTATTCCTATATTGTTTTAATGTTTGTCCCCAAAAAAGGTACTATTGAACAGAGTAATGTTTTTTCAACTAGGTAAATCATATTCAACAGGTTGGAGTATCATAGTTGAGATTTATTCCAACAGAGCGAAAAATGCCGGGACAAGGACTCGAACCTGGGTCTGTTCATTATGATTTATTACATGGTATACAAGAGTCTCCGTGTTGTATCACATTCATCATGTAAAAATGCTAGTTATAGCTCGGATAAATAAAATTAGCGCTGCAGTTCACACCCATGTCCAACAAATAAGAGTGAATTATGCTAACCAGGCCATCGTTAGGATAGCGTAGTAGGAAGAGCGTTGGCACGGCAAGCCAAAGCACCCAAGTTCGGGTCCTGGTCACGGCATTTTTCGCTCTGTTGGAATAAATCTCAGCTATGATACTCCAACCTTTGAATAAAAAAAGGTATTATTTTATAATGTATAAAAATGAAATTTAACAGAAAGAAATAGTTCTAAATAGTTAAACTGAAACTAACATAATAAAATGAAGATATATTATATATATGTAAATATTGAAAATAACAAACTATCTTATTTTAAGTTATTAATTTAAAGAATGTTTAATTATATAAATTTCATATTATAATTCATTTAATTACTCAAATAACATTTGTGTTGCAATTGTGGTTTATATTTAATGTTTACGAACAAAAACAAACATTTAGAATCATTAAATGTCTAGGTAACTTATGATCAGTCATTGAATAGTGGATACTTTAGCTTTACACAAACCTTTATTTTTTTTAATTATTATTATTTATTTTTTTAAACATAAATTAGATTGGTATCTTTTTTTAAATAATAAACCGAATACTCAATAGTAATAAAGATATAAAAAGTACTTTGAAAAATGCATTTAATAGTAGTATCAATATTTTTAGCTATTTTTCCTAGCATGGCAATTGACAGATAATTTGAATTATGATATATATAATTTATTACAACTTAATTAGAGTATGACTAAATAAAAATTATTTATATAATATACAAATTATTATTTAACCAGTTTTTAGATTAAGATTTAATATAAAATATCATTAATGATTGCTAAAAAAATTGTGTATGAGGTTTTTGACACTTTTCGACAGTTCTTGACACTTTTCGACAGTTTTTGACACTTTTCGACAGGTGTCAAAAACCACTTTTTGACGTCAAAAAGCCAACCCTGAATGCCATATATGACTATAACCGGTCATATATTAATATATCATAAAATTTCATTACATCATGTATGACTTGAACATCATGTATCATGTTATATGACATGTATACACGTCATATAACTTGGAAACTTTGCGCATAATCCTAGGAGGACGCTTCACAAGAAATGCCGAAATATTCTAATAAAGTTAACATTGCACTGGAGTCATAGTAAACTGGTTCGATGCAGGAAAGGTGAATTCCACCATAAATCTAATTAGCTATTTTTCCTCTTATCGCGATTTTAAGCACAGAGAAATTTCGTCGAAATTCTTTACTCCGCCTATATTTATATAGCAAGAGGGAAAACGGGTAACTATATTTTATCAATCTGCCCTTTGATTACCCATAAACATTAGAAGTCTATGAGAAAAATAACCTCAGTCGTTTACTAAATAAGTAGTTTGAATGCAAAATTGAAGTTATTTATAGTGGGGTGAGATAGCTGAAAATTATACCAAAACATTTCACATCTGGCAACCAATGCGCCACTTTGGATTTAGATAGTACATGGATAGATGAGTCTAAAAAGCCCGGGACACAAATTTTCTTGGCCCTCTAGCGGGGTTGATGACGTAATCAATATGGCCGCCAAAGTTTTGTGACGCGCTTCTATATCTCTATATAACTCGGTATAATATTTTGATATTAACTTATATTGTTAGTTATTATTAATCCGGAGAAAACGCGCTTTCAAATGGTATATTTGACATCATTGTTTAGGTTCATAATACCACAAATATTTATAACTTAATTAAAATTTTTGGTTTTTATTTAGATTTTTTCGAAACATTTTGCTAAATAACTTTGAATCTGTTGCACGTAGCTGAAAACATCTTGGATACTTTTTGTTCGTCAGAAAATTACCTTCGAACGGTATATATGACTACTATTTTATAACAGACAGTTGATGAAAATTTGCCAAAGCAATGTAGCGTTGCTCTGAGAGACGTTATGGCAACAATGTAATTTATATGGGTTCCGAAAATTAATACAGTGGCTTTATATATGTTTAGGTATCAAATGTAATTATTGTAATTTTTGATGTATATGTAAATAAATTCTAGTTTTTTTAGGGCTATGAAACTTTTATTTCCGTTTTAAAATCAGTGACGTGAGGCACACTTAAGGCATAACTGTAAGAAAAGTTTCAAACATTTATACGTACAAGACTGAGAAACAAAAGAATGTACAATACAATATTATTCCAATTTAATATCCAAATTTAATTACATCCTATAGATTGTCAAATACACTAGTGTCAGCCATAATATCTGAATAACATAATATCTTGCTGTCATATGCAATAGTATCCAAATGATTTATGTAAATTCACTTGTGTTTTCCGATCACTGTCGGAAAACTGTCCTTCACATACACAAAGTTTCGCATATCGTATTCCCATTTTAACACATTTACAAGACGTGCATCGCTTGCGGCAAGTACAGGAGGTACATTGTTCACAGTGTTTTGACATTTCTGGAATTGTTGTCCACACAGGTCGGTGTGATCCTCTTGAAGTTACTATCCATCTCTACTTGGTTGGCGAAGGTATTGTGTAATGTGCAACGAGGCTGTTGTTCCAAATTCTTGCTTGGAGAGTAGCTCGTTTGATATGTTGTGTCAAATCATCTGCTGTAGGAGGTATGTTTTCGATGGCTCAATTCTTTCTTGTAAATAACACTCGTCTGCATTCATTGATGCTCTGAAGATGTGATGCTTGATCATAAAACAGTGTAACGAATCGCTGTAACAAATCATGACATTCATCATCAATATCAGAGGTGCCTATACAGAGTTGATGCTATGCACAATCAATTTCACGAAATGACATTCAGACCTACCAAGCTGTCCTCTTGCCATTGCCACAAAATGTAGAAACTGTGTCGTAACTAGTTGCAGAGTGAAAATCCAACAAATTTCTGTAAATTTCCGGTTAAAGTTTGGCACAGATCTCATGAATTGGAATAAATTTCTTGTATTTCCCACAACCGTACTCAATCCATAGTTCATCAATATCTTGTATTTGTGGGAACAGTGATTTTAAAATAACCACTACATCTGAGTCCACAGTTCGTTTTAAGATGCGACTATTTCCACTTTCTACTGCATACTTAACATGGAAAAGTAGGCGGCCATATGCTTCTTTGTGTGAGACGGGAGAAATGCTTGATACATCCAAATGCTTGACATGCAGACTCGGTCATCATAAGTACAGACAACATGCTTTCCTGGATACTCGTCTCCACCATTTTCTTAGCTAGCAACTGGAACAATTGGGTCTTGTTTTCGTTGACACATAGGAATTGCTGAAATTATTTTGGAATTGCAGTTGAGTCTAAGACTTTAATATTTATGCCATTCCCTCTTGTTTCTCGGGTATATGCCTTCATACTGTTACTAATATATCTGTCGAATACAATATCTAGTCGTGAACTGTTCTTCAGTTGATTAATGAAAGATGGTTTGAAAACATGTTCATAGAAAGGGATGACAAGGGATGACCACCCCGGCAACCTAGCTTTCAATGTTCATAGCATCCGGAAAATGTTGTCACAGTACCAGGATTAAGCATGTGTGTTACGGCTGCTCCATCAAATATTTTAGCTGTTACATTCGGTTTGCTGTGATTAAAGCTAATGTCATATTTTGTTTGAATGCAGTAAAAGATATCCGAGTTGTTGGTTGGTTTTCGAAGTTTTCCATCATCTGAAATAGAGGGTGGGTACATTTGGTCTTCATGTGAAAAGAAATCATCAATGTTGCCATCCCGTGTTTCAGACCTGTAGAATAAGTTGGTGTCTTTACGCAAGTAAGCATTCTTGGACTTTGCCTTATCTGTTTTTCTTGTTATAGTCTTTAAGATGTGAATATTAGTTCGAGGAATAATGTCATGAATTTAAATTTTGAACTTGATCGAGACGGGACGCAACATAATCATCATACTGTTTTAGTCCTACAGTAAATGCTCCCGTAACACACTTGACAGCTTCGAAACTTGGAATTACTTTGGAGCACCCTATTAACACTAAATCGGTTTCTTCAAATGGATTTCCTTGTTCGGTTAAAACGCTAATAATTTCTTTGGCATGGGTCAAGAACCATTTCTCATGTGGATTGTTATCTTCATGATGCTTTGCGCTCACGTTTTTGTCAGCTTTTAAATTTGATTTCTCTTCAAATTCCTCAAGTAAAGAACTGATCCTAGGACCTTCTACTATCCACTTAAACATAAGAGTTTCACTATCAAGGATTCCAATAGCACTACCTTGACCCTTTATAACTTTGTTATTGTGTTCATGAAGCTGATCGTCAGATATTCAAGAAAACGGTGTAGCAGTTTTGCTGCTCGTAAAGTTGCCACGAAGAAATTCAGCATGTATATCTGGATGTTTTTCTGGAAGGTACTGTAGAGTGTGCACGAATACTGGTAACCAACGAGAACAGTGGACTGCGTCCAACGCAAATGTCCACTGACATAACTGAGCCAAAGTATCGACGTACATTGTAAAGTTAGATGTACGAATACTCAATACAAGATGTACTAGAAAGGACCCCAGTTTGATGACTGTGTTCCAATACTGAAACTGCGGACATTCAGATGTTTTCGATAAAATCCACAGCTCAATCGAATCTTATTTATTTAATCTATTTTATTTATTATTATATTTTTTAAGTTGGCCTCCCAAAATTTAAATTTCGAGAGAGCTACGATTTTAAAAAATTCTCCTTAAAACCCTAGAATATATTTACATATACATCAAAAATTACAATAATTACATTTGATACCTAAACATATATAAAGCCACTGTATTAATTTTCGGAACCCATATAAATTACATTGTTGCCATAACGTCTCTCAGAGCAACGCTACATTGCTTTGGCAAATTTTCATCAACTGTTTGTTATAAAATAGAAGTCATACATACCGTTCGAAGGTAATTTTCTGACGAACAAAAAGTATCCGAGATGTTTTCAGCTACGTGCAACAGATTCAAAGTTATTTAGCAAAATGTTTCGAAAAAATCTAAATAAAAACCAAAAATTTTAATTAAGTTATAAATATTTGCGGTATTATGAACCGAAACAATGATGTCAAATATACCGTTTGAAAGCACGTTTTCTCCGGATTAATAATCACTAACAATATAAGTTAATATCAAAATATTATACCGAGTTATATAGAGATATAGAAGCGCGTCACAAAACTTTGGCGGCCATATTGATTACGTCATCAACGCCGCTAGAGGGCCAGGAAAATTTGTGTCCCGGGCTTTTTAGACTCATCTATCCATATACTATCTGAATCCAAAGTGGCGCATTGGTTGCCAGATGTGAAGTTTTTTTTAGCTATCTCACCCCACTATCCGTAATATGTGGGTTAATTCAACCCAGGCTTAATACGCTTCGCACAAGAATTTTTTTTAGGAAATGAAAATAAATATATTCCACGTAGAAATCTGAAATTGAATAAATAAAGATTCATCAAATTCTGGTTCGAAACGTTGTTAAATTGGGTCAAATTATTCCACACGTTACGAAAGATTAGTGGGAGCTTGGCATCTCTGTACTTGTGGCATCATTTTGTTTATTCACATTGAAATCCTTCATGAGTCGGGTTATGCTCGAAACGAAACAGAAAATTCTATTTAAAGTAAAACCGAAAAAATATATATATATGATCCAAAGCCCACGCCAAACCTCTTGCACTTCATCCAGAAATTGATCCTAAAAATTAATCCATATTTCAAGGCAGTTATGGAAAAAATGCTCTATAATTATGTCTCCAATATCCGTTTTATCCTTTATGTAGAAAAATAAACATATATATAGACTCATTTATATTCGAATATATATATATTTTTTTTTTATCTGAAACAATATTGTGGACTATCTCTTGAAAAACGAGTTTGCCGAATCCTACCATGTGAAAAGCTAAAACCAACCACATTCCGAAACAATTAGAGTGAACTCGCTCGAACCTGACCCGCGACCAAAGAAAATATCGCTAACCGAAAACGCATGTTGCATCATATTCTAATAAAATCGGGATAACGACCCGATGGAGGACGGAATTCCCATTCAATTTGATTCCCTTTGTTGACAATATTACACATTTTGCCTCATTGTAGATATTGTTATGTTAACATTTTAGACGTGTCCCTGTAAATAAACTAAATTATACACGATATGAAGACTATTTTAAAAACGTAAAGTACCTTAACATCATATTAAAATTTCGTGTTTTTATGAAAGTTAAAGCTTATAAAGTAAAAAAAAAAAAAAAAAAAAAAAAAAAACAGACAAATACATCTTGATCTATATAAATATATTATTGTTAGATCCCGATGATATTGTGAGGGAAAGAGGAAAAATATAGAACTCTGCAGACGCTCAAAGCATTTGATTAAAATCTCGTAGATGTTTAAATACTGTATATAATGTAAAATAACTTTATTTGCAAAACATTAATATTCTCTGAATTTTAAATCTTATTGTCAGTAAGTCTTTTAAGGGGAAATGCGATTACTAATTTTTACAAATCGTTTCGAGAATCACTGATATTAGATCCAAAGTTTTGTTTAACCCTTATTTGCTATGAGAAAAAAATATACGCAGATACTTTGAGCGGTCTCTGAGACTGCTTGATCGAAAGATGTATAAAAAGTTCTATATTAACTCATAGGAAACTGTTTCTGTACTAAACTTTATGTACAGGTTTATTATAATTAAAATTAACCTATACAGAATTCTCTAAGGATAGTACTAGGGCTCCAAATGAAAAAATTTCACAAGTATATAATAATAATTAAACTGAAAATTACTAGTTAAACTGCGAAACAAATAATATAAAAAAAAATTTTAAGTGAATTTCTACTTTTTAATCATAAATATATAAAATAAACCCGTGCAGCCTTAATGTCCCACGTTATCTTTATTGAACATTATTTTATAATCATCGTTGCGGTATTTTATTTTTTATTGACATCACTCATTTGAGATAAATCTTTCATTTCATTTATGAAAACAATGGGAGAAATTTTTTTCTCCCATATAAAAATTAAAATTAATTAATTAAATTTAATGAATGAATTAATATTTGAAAAAAACTGTATTAACATCAATTGTCATCTAGTACAAGTTTTAAAAAATTTGTTTTATACCGATTGAAAATTCCAACAAGATATATATATATAGAGTGTGTGTGAGCTAATAGTAGGAATTTAAAAAAAAGCTGCTGTTTGTGAGACTTCTAACAGCAATAAATGATTAAAAATAAAAGGCGACACATAATTTTAAAACAAAAATTAGTTTTTCTAAAAGTCGTGCGATTGAAAATTATTTTTTTTAATTATCGTTCATTTGAAAACTATGGTTTCTTTTTTTATAGATGTAGATTGCATCCTATAGAGACTAAAATTGTAGCCTTCGTATATCGCGACCTAACAAAGATGACTCTGTGTTAAATAATTCTATTGTAGGGGAAGTGAAACTACTTTTTGAAAAAGATTGTATTTGTAGAAGGAGTACGCAATGAATAAAACAATGAAATTTAATTCATTAGAAAGAACGGAAATGAATTTATATAGCGGCTTATTAATAAAACTAGCTGAAGTATTTGAAAATTTTCAGACAAATTTTCTAAATCATTTATAAAATTATTTAATTAGTTCAAGGTATCAAGAGTACAATCAAAATGAGAATTTCGAGTACTTTTAATTGTAAGATTAAGTACACATTGTTTCTTTTTAAGATTCTCACTCTATTACAGGACCTGATTATTCAAAAGGCACATGAAGCACAAGCTTCCCCAAAATGACTGCAAAATGAGGCCTCTAATTCACTTTATATATATATATATATATATTTTACATTGTTTTTTCAATATTTTGGGAGGAGGAAGTTTCTCTAATGCAAAGAAAATCCACTCTAGTTCATGAAACTTATCTAATCAGGTAATTTGAATGTGATCAATAAACTGTTATCCAATCATATGCAATCCTGATGTTCTGGTTAGAAGTAACCTTGTATCTTAGTATACTTCAACTGTATGTACCACAACTATACTCTATCTACATTATATACAGATAACATAAAAAAAAGCTATTTGATGAACTATCGGAACACAGCTAAGCCCCTCCTGGGAATAATATTTATTCCAATGAAAAGTTTACACGAATGTAGAATTTAGAAAACATTTCTTGGATGAAAATGTACTCCAAAATGATACTGTGCTTCACCTAGATTCAGAGGTTAATCTAGCCGTGTCTATTATAGTGAGAAGGGAGAATTTCGAGGTGCACAACACTAAGGCCACCGCTTACTTTTTAGGTTTAATAATTATTCAGTGTAGCAATGTCTGAAATAAAACCTGTAAGTTTTTAATAGTTGATAACTTATATTTATCTACTGATCTGTTATTTTATTTAGGTGTCGACAGATTGCGACAAAATTTAAAAAGTTTGATGTTAGATCAACAGACTTCTGATGTGTTATTGAAGGTTGAAGACCGTGAGTTCAAAGCTCACAAGGCCATCCTAAAAGTACGATCCCCAGTATTTGCCTCTATGTTCCAACCTCAGACAAAGGAAAGTACCACCGGCGTCGTAGATATTCCTGATTGTTCGGCATCAGCTTTCGAGGTCTTTATTTTGTACATTTACACTGGAGGTGTAAACGACATTTCTCCAGAAAACGTCTTTGATCTGTATTATATGGCAGATAAGTACCAAATCCATGATCTGAAATCAGAGTGCGCTCAATTTATGGAAAACAATCTATCAGTTGATAACTTTTGTGAAGTTATGACTTTATCTTTGCAGCACAGTGATTCACATCTGAAGAAAGTAGCTACTCGGTTTTTCTGTGACAATGTAAAGACAATTATCAAGACAGTGCAGTGGCAGAAGTATATGAAAGAATATTCTACAGAAGCTAATGAACTCTATATAAAAGCGATAAACGCATGAAATTTTAGAGAAACGACTTTTTTATTTGTATAATTTTATGAAGTAAATTTCGTTTTACTTTTACCTAATTTTGAAAATTATTAGTTGTGAAGTATATTTTCAGGAAAAGTTTGGTGGTTCATGGAATCAATTAACAAATCCAGAGGTTTTGTCCTTATAGGACTAGGATATGTATGGCTATAAATAATATATATTTTTGTAAGGGATGATAGAACCGCTAAAAATTTAAAAAATTCATAATTTTCGATATTTTGGAAAGGACATGTTTTGAAACTGTATTTTTTGTTTGTAATAAAATAAAGTATGCTTTATAATTCGATATTTTTATTCAGCTTAAAATATTAAAACTATGAGCTTTTTTTTTTAAAATTTTAATTTCATTGTTTAGAAAAGTGATGCATGCGCGCATGGTTAGTCAAAATATTTTAAAGGTAAAACAAAATTCTGCTGTATGAACTTGTGCATTTCAGACGCTGCAGAATTGTGGTTCTCAACATGAGACATACGCTTGACAAGGGGACATTTTTATTTTTAAAGGGGAAGGGCACTAAAGGGAGAATAGTTATCTACTTTTTCACACAGCAGTCATTTTGCGCATTTTATGTACACGATCAACGCCCCCTAGATAAGAAAGCCGTGACACGCGTCACGAAAACGTCATACCAAGCAGGCAAAACAAAGAAAAAAGTTCGAACAACTTGCATGTTTCGATTTCGATGGCTCCTGGAATTATTAACTGTTAGTCGTAAACAATAATTATTAATTCTATGAGCCTATGAAATCGAAACATGCAAGTTGTTCAAATGTTTTTCTTTGTTTTGCCTGCTTGGTATGACGTTTTCGTGACACGTGTCATGGCTTTCTTATGTAGGGGGCGTTGACACGATGCGATAAGATGATGCATTTTAACACTAGAATGCCGGCATGGATAAATTGAACTCAAGTCATATAAACAATGTCAAACCAGAAAGTTTATTAAATAACTTCTAACTTAAATTTGAAAAGTCTACGTACTTTTTTTTAAAATGTAAAACAAGTTTATTAGATCCGTTTCTGCGCATTGTGAACACAAAGATGCACCCAAGTCTAACCCAGCGGTTCCCAAACTTTCCTTTCTCACGTACGCCTTGATTAGACTTTCCGTTTATGAGAACTTTTCATCTCATAAACCCTCAATAGCTCTATCCCAAAATATGTTTGTGCTACTCAGTAATATCCACATCTTTCAGTTAGCTTAAATAATCACACAAATTAAATTAATGATATTTATAGGCTTTTAATTTTAGTCTTACATTTTACAGTATATTTAATTTTTATATATTTTCTGTTGAACGATAAAACAAATAAAACCAGCTTTAAATTATTTTTTAACTAAATTAACTTTTGGTGAAAATTCATAATAATAATAATCCTAATAATATTATAAATCTGATTGTGCGCAAATGTTAGGCTGAAGCCAGCGTCAAAATGGAGCCTTTAATGATCCTGTATTTTTGCATACAGATTGATTATAACCCTCATTTGAACATAGGCTGGTTTTTGTTTATTTTATTCAAATATTTTTCTTAATAATTCAAAATTTCGTTTTTTCATAGAGAGTAAATGGACATTTTTTTCGTATAATATTTTAACATGGTTAAATTTACTTTACTGTTGCTAATACTTTATCGTTGCCAAAACTAATTCAAATTCCGGAATAATAATTTTTAGTCAACAATTTAGTTTCAATTGAAAAATGTTCACGTGAAAAATAAAAATGAAATAAAAAAATTAAAGAATTAAAAAGAAGATTAAATAATATTATTAGAAATAAAACGTACCTTTTTTAGTTTTTGATAATAATACAAGGTTTCAATATGAGTAACCATAGGAAACAGGCGAATATGACGCCATACATCAAAAATAAAGCGGATATCTTTGATTGATGAAATAAAATGATCTTGGGCTTTTTTTCTTCGCTTTTTTCTTTTGTATGGTAATAATTCTTGGCGTATTATCGTCTGCGCAGGGCTAATATAACTATACCGTATTTTTTATTTAAATTTTAAAAAAGTAAAAAGAAGTTTAAAAAAAAAATGGTCAGCAAATGTCAATAATATGCTCCGCAAAATTATCCATATCGAAAATGATGTCATGGATAGCGAGAAATATTTATTTTCATCCTTAAAACTAAAAGAAATAACTCGATTACCTAAAAAAAAATGACGAATGTTAATAGTTCCATTTTTGTTGATAAAAACTAAAGATTTAATATTATTTCGTGAAAGCAACATAATTTCCCCTATGCCAGTACTGAAATTAATTGCCTGGAAAAGAAAATTAACAAGAATTATGTTATTTAAAAGGGATTTCTCTGCGGGAAAAAGAGGCGTCATATTGGAAATAAAACGGGAATTTTCCAATGTGTTTTAAAATGAGTGTGAATCAATTCCTTACATTAATAATACAAGGATCAGTAAGTATAGAAAGTAGATGAGTTTCACGCCATATTTATAACGAAAAATTTAAATGTTTTTTTATCTATACTGATTATTAAGCAAGAATATCCGTTATATACAGATGAAAATTTTCTGCTAAAAATCGCATCATAATTTTAAGAAAAGGAAAATGAACACGAATCTATGTTTGTATTTCGCAACTACTCCTCACTGTAAAAAATTGCTGCAGTAAAATTACTGCAGCAGAGATTCCAGGCAATGTCCATAAGAAAACCGGTTTTGTGACTAGATAAACGAGCTTTGTTATTAGATAAACGGTTTTTGCCCGTAAAAACATGAAATTTACTGAAAAGGACCGTTTACCTTGAAAAGGGGGCATTTCCCATAAAATTACGGCAGCAATTCACGGAGAATGCCCGTGAATTTACAATTTTCATTTACAATGCCAGAATATCGAATGTAACGTGATTTACTTTATACCGGTTATCATTGATCCGAGGATGTTACACAAACTGTCAGAATTTAAAAAATTAAATTAGATGCCAAGATTTTTTTTTTCTTTTTTGTTAATTTTAACGAAGTTTGTCTAAAAACGGAAAGTAAATTACTCCATATTTGTGTATAAAAAAAGGAGAAATAAAATAGATCTGTATATTTTTTACACCATTTTCTCATTAAAACTGAAAAACAGAATTGATTTTCACTTTGAATAGATGGTGAAAACAAAATCTTGATTTCAGTAAATTATCCGAAAAATAAAAACATATTTTCACATATTCAAACTTCATGAATCAATTTATTCTGGAGAACAAAAATTGCCTGTCAACATACTGTCATTTAGAAAATAAGATTTGTTTCTAGCTATACATTAAACCAAGGAGGCAGAACTGAATTTAAAGAAAAAGCATGTACTATTTCCAATTAATGTTTTTTTGAAGGATGGCTGTTAAAACGTTTCATAAAGGCGTTAAAAGTAAAATTGTTTATCAGATAAAATTGACATTTGTTTTTACCCAATTCGTCTATTTCCACGATTTTATTTGGCCCTCCTTTTTGCATTGGTTGCAATTTCATTTTCGCGATTATTTGACACAAAATTTCACTTTTTAAAGACTGAGTTATGTCAAGGTCCCTATAACAAAAAAATACCGTATTGTCGCCTATGAAATGTGATAAATAGTTAGTTAATTTTAACGTTTTTAACTATCGGGAGTGAAATATTTTCTTAATTAATGTATTTATTCTTTTAATGTTGCGTGAACGAAGTCACGGGTAACAGCTAGTTATTCATAAATGGCAATTTTTTTCCGAATTATTTCGAATTGGTTATTTTACATAATAAATGAAATCAAAGTACCAAATAAAAACAAGACACATTTAATATTTTTTCTTGTTTAAAGTATGTTCACTTGAATTGAAAAACCGGAAAGTTGGTACTATTATTATTCATATGCAGTTTATCGAACGAAGCTGTTATTTCATTGCTTTCTATGATCTTGTTTCATGGAACTATTTTTTTTTTTTTTAAATCGCGTTCAAATTAACCCTTTACTGATGTGAAAAAAAAAATGTCGCTTAACTACTGTGAGCGGTGTTTGGGACTGCTTGATCCGAAGATGAATAAAATGCTCGATTAACTCATAGGATACTGTTTCTGTATTAAACATTATGTAGCGGACTATTGTAATTAAAATTGACCTATTCAGAACTCCCTAGGGATAGTATTAGGGCTCCAAACGAAAAAAAAGTAACAAGTATCTATAGTTAAACTGAAAATTACATGTTAAACTGTGAGAATTGAAAACATCAGCGGTCTGTGAGACCGCTAACAGCAGTTACAGGTTAAGAAAGGTACAATCTCAAGTCAAGAGATGCGGGAAGCTTATTGCTGAGAACGCGAAACTTTCTGACGCATTTTCCGACTCATTTTAAAACGCAAAGGCATAAAATTGGCAGGCCTGACAATTAAAGTGATTTGGAATCGAAATGAGTTTTCCATTTTTGAAAAATAAATTACTTATTGGGCGTGTCACGTGACGACATGTTTTCCCTTTATCGTGCTGCAACGTCGGAAATTCGGTTCAAAACGCCGACTGTGACGGTATTTTTTGAATGATCTCCTGCCTTTACCAGAAATGGAAAACGTCTTTTGATTGCAAAGTTTCCGAATAAGAACGGCTGCCAATTTCATGCGTTTCCGAACAAAAATATTAAATATGTCAGAAAATAGTTTGGATTTGAGAAGAGAGTTAATTCACCGCCTCCTGAATACTAGGCCTACGTGCTGACACAAAAATGGCGGCTGTCTTAGATAGATTTTTTTCATCGTTTACACGGTCCCTTGAATTTGAATTCTAATAATTGCTAAAAGTGTAGTTTTCTCCGCCATATTTTTTCTGACATTAAAGAAGTAATTTTTTTTTTTTTTAATAGTGTCAAAATTCTGGAGATCGTACAAACGTTTAAAATAATACGCTTACGATAGCCACCACTTTTTTAATTAGCGCGTAGGCCTAGTATTCAGGGGGTGGTGCTTAAGAGAATTAGCTTTCGACAAGCTCTGTTAATGTGAAAAGCAATGGAAAACCTCTACCCCTCAGGGGTACGAGAATTAGCTTTCGAAAAGCTATGTGCAAGTGAAAAGCAATGAAAGCCGGCTGATCGTCAGTAAACTTCCCGATTCCCCTCGCTAATGTTATTCCTATGGGCGTGGGATGCATTCGTATTTTTAAAATATCTCCTCGGGAAATTAATATTTTTAACATCTGTTTTCTGTGCACTGTTCTTAAAGAATGTCTCTTTTTTTTCTTAGTTATCAAAATATTTCTAAACTATGTGCTTAATTTATATTTTTATGTGTTAAAATCTTAGCGAAACTGAATACGATTTTAACATTTCATATAAAATTAAGTATATATTTTAGAAAAAAATTGACAGCTAAGAAAAAAAGAGACATTTTTTAAGAACAATACACAGAAAACAGAAGTTCAAAATATTAATTTTCCGAGGAGATATTTTAAAAATACGAATGCATCCTACGCCCATAGGAATAACATTAGCGAGGGGAATCCGGAAGTTTACTGACGAGCAGCCTTAAGGGTACGCGTGCACAAGTTGGGAACTGCTGGTCTAACCAATTGCTGCATATTGTGACCACAAAAAATACCCACCGGGTCGTTATTCTGTGCGAAAAGTTAATAATGAAACTCTCCTGATTCTGGAGGAAGTCTCATACACCCGTACGAATTATGTTATAACATAGTCATTTTAAAAAATAAAATCGAATTGTACAGTACTCCTCACAAAAATTTGATCGTTGGTTATTATTCTGCAGCAAATCATGGTATAAAAATGTGACTGGTGCCAATTGATGAGTAATAACGTACACTAATTCTGTAACACTTAAATTTTGCTTTGGCGGTCGTCTATATATAAAATTTGTACCAAACTCTAAAATTCAGTAACTAGATTAGTAGCTCAAATTAGTATTTTCAATGCTAAAATCTAATTTTTACTTTGTAATACACCTTTAATAAATAACCCTTTTTCTTTCGGTTTCTTCTCGTTCACACTTTTTTAAATTCAAAGGCAAAAGTTTATGAATACCATTTTATTCTTTATATTTCTATTGCCTCAGAAGAATGCTGCTAATTTGTATAAAACACAACAAATTTATTACGGACGTCACATCACAATACAACATGGAAGACACGCACAGATATATATATAAAGAATACCAGTAGCAGCAGCCGTTACATTACTACTCTTCTATCGACACAATTACTATATTTCCATAACATGCCCACCGCATGCACACAACCTTCCGCTTTGGCCTCCCGCCAAACTCTCTCATCTCCCTTACTCCGCAGCAGAAGAGAGAAAAAAAAGGGTTGCCATAAATCTGACGTCACCAGCATGACACCCCCCCACCTAAGATTGTAAAAGGGATATGCCACATTTGCAATCTGAAATCCAGACTGGTGACGTCACTACATTTCATCCTGTACCAGTCAACTACTAATGAATAATAATAAACTACAATATATATAAAAAGAAATACAAAAAAAAAATACTTAAACATCTCTGAACCATTTCTGGAAACTCTCGCTGGCTACTGCAATATAAAAATACAATTAATGTTTCATAATGCTAAATACAAATAACAATGAGAAACAGAATGCAAATTAATATGAAATAGATGGTATAGAATTACAGCTGCAACACAAACAACTGTGAACTATCAAAAGTTTTGCTTTTAATAGTCATTAATTGTTCATCGAAAGTTAATAGTCATTTTATTATTCCGTTGTCTCCAGTCTAGACAATGCATCCGCATTCGTCAACTTTGCACCGGGACAATGTGAAATCATGATGTCATATTTCTGCAACGCTAATGCCCATCCTTGCAGTTTGGAAGATTGAGGAGCATTTTTGGTGATGAAAGTCAGCGGGTTGTGATCGGTGATAACTTCCACGGGCGAACCAAAAATCCAAGTCTCGAACTTCTTTAGACTCTAGATAACCGCATAGGCCTCCCGTTCAATGGTCGGCCAAGCCTGTTGAGTTTTGGTGAGCTTTTGACTGGCATAACTGATTGGATATAGTCTCTCATCTTTCTGTTGAGATAGACATGCACCGATGCCTATTGCAGATGCGTCACATTGAATGGTAAAAGGAAGTCCAATAACTGGTGTATAAAGACTAGGTGCCTCAACGAGACCCCTCTTTAGTTCGTTGAAAGCTTTATCATGTTCCTCCAACCAGCACAATTTCTCAGGACTGTTCTTTTTAGTAAGTTCTGTCAATGGGTATGCTGTTTCGGCATACTTAGGCAGGTAATCGCGGTAGTAATTACACAATCCAAGGACACTCTTAAATTGTTTTTTGGTCTGTGGGACAGCTAATTTTCGGATGGCTTCCACTTTGTCTGGGTCGGTTCGATGGCTGCCGGACCCGATGACATGTCTTAAATACTTAATCTGGTTTTTCGCAAAGGCGCACTTCTTCAGGTTCACTGAGAACCGTAATTCTCGAAGTTTAGAAAATATCGTGTCAAGATGCGTAATGTGATCTGACCATGTTTCTGAAAAAACAGCTATATCATCTATATACGCTCTAGCAAAGTTCCTGTATTTTGAAAGTGCTTTATTTTTTTCTCTCTGAAAGGTCGCAGCTGCGTTCCGGAGCCCAAAGGCCATCACTTTGAAACGATATTGAGCCCTGTGAGTCTTAAAACATGCTAACCCCTGGCTTTCTGCTTCCAGTGGTATGGCCCAATATCCTTTTAGCAAGTCGATTGTAGTTATTACATTGGCCCTGCCAATATTGAACAAAATATCCGTTGCGTTTTCCATAGGGAAATCGTCGGTTTTTGTGATTGCATTCAAAGCTCTAAAATCTACGCACAGTCGGAGGGCCCCATCTTTCTTCATCACGCATACTACTGAGTGTGGCGCCTCCGCATCACTCTCTTCGATCAGTCCTAACTCTAACATTTCTTCGATTTGTTTATCTACTTGTGGCTTCAACGCCTCTGGGATTCGATAAACATATGGTTTTTTCATTTCTTCGCCGTTTAATCTAATTTTGTGCTCTCCTACCTTAGCTATTTGTACCTTTTTTTAAAAAATAAATCTTTATATTTGTATAATAAATCTAACATCTCTTTTCTTTCTACATTTCCTAAATGCTTCAAATCTACTTCTTCTATGTCAAATAAATTTGAGTTATCTTTCACACTGGGGGTGGGATGGACTTCTCCTAATTCTTCTTCATTTTCGAAGATTACTCCCACCGCCCGTACCCTAGGAATAAATTTTCTTATCTTATTTACATGAATATTCTTAACATTCCCGTTTATTAATTTTACTTTGTAAGAATCAGGCTTACAGCGTGCTACAATTTCGGCTGGTCCCGTCCACCTAGCATAAAGTTTGTTCGTGGAATCCGTGATTAATAGATATACCTGGTCCGCTGGTCTAAATTCCTTGTAAATCGCTCTCCGATTAGCGTACTTCGCATACGAGCCTTGTTTAAATTCCGCTACTATTGCTGCTTGCTCCGCCGCCCTTTCTAAATTAATTTTTAACTCCTGAAGATATTTGGTTGCGCTCTTTCCAAGATTTATGGGTAGTGGTATTTCTCCTGACCATGTAGATTTCAATACTGCTAATGGGCCCCTCGCCTCCCTTCCGTACATTAATTTGAATGGCGATACTCCCGTGGTACTATTCGGAATTTCTCTATAGGCAAATAATAAATAAGGAATGTGTTTATCCCAATTTTTAGAATCGCTCCGAATTATATGGTGTAACATGCGTTTCAGAACCTGATTATATCGCTCCACTAATCCCGAGCTTTGCGGATGCCCTGGCATCGCAAATCTAGGAGCCGCTCCTAGCCTAGCATGAAACTCCTGTATTAAACCTGAAACAAAATTTCTGCTCTGTTCACTCGCTATTACGCGCGGTATCCCTGTTCGCATAAATATTTGTTATAATGCATCGCACGTAGCTTTAGCCGTAATTGTTCTTAACGGGACCGCCTCCGGCCACCGCGAATGCTGATCCACTAAGGTAAGTACATATTGGTGTCTACGCGCTGAAGGTGGTTCAATTTTTCCAATTATGTCAATATTTACAACGTCAAACGGAAGTTCCGGTCTCTCAATTGGGACAATGGGTATCTAATCGCTAGCCCTTTCTCTTCTGCGTAACTGACAGTCTTTACAAGATTTACAATAATCCTCCACATCCCGTGACATATTCGGCCAATAAAATGAATAACGAATTCTTTCTTTTGTTTTTTCATGCCGAGATGGTTAGCAAAAATAGACTCATGCGCAATTTTTAAAATTTCCCCCCTCCTTACCTTTGGTACAACTAATTGCGTAACACAATCCCCCGTGACTCTTTCTTTATGATAAAGCAAATTATCTACTATAACGAACCCGTTTTTACCTTTTTCCGTGTCTTTGAAAGCACCCTGTAATGTTTCGCAACTCTTCTGTTGCTCCCTGTATATACTTGCATCTGATCGTTGACCTGCATTCAAATCTCCGCTATCATCTTTCCTTTCAATACAACTAATCATTAATTCTCTCTCCGCGTTTTGATTTTCACCTCGCCAGCATAAATTTTCAATATTTATATCATCCCCCTCTGTTTGGTTGCCTCCCCCCTTTTGCCTATCAATGTCGTTACCTTTTTCCGATTGCGTATCATTTACTGGCGCCAAAGAACATTTCTGTCTTATCTTCCAAAGAACATTCCTTTCCCCCCTCGTTACTAGCTAACTGTAATATTTCATAAACTGCCGGTGTTATAATACATGTCCCATATAATTTATCCGTAACGGCAAACAGTACATCTACACTGTTGTTAAATATACAATTTGACTCTCCGGATCTTAAAGCTACGGGTAATGTCACAAGATTAGCAATTATTCTTTCTCCAAAAGCCGATATTAACTGAATTTTTGAATTTTTATTATTTCTAAATGAATCCGGTAATTGATTAGAGTTTATTACGGGTATTTCTGCAGCACTATCTAAAATACATTTGATCTCCTTTCCCCCTATCCACAAATGTTCAAATTGAAGTGGTTGCGTACTTATTGGCTCGTTTCCAAAACAGAGTGTTTCAACCTTGGCGATTATTTTATCATCCTGCTTATTTTTTCCGACAAAAGAATCTTTTTTCGTTTGATTTTGCAAACTTCCAATTTTATCTTTTTCTCTATTATTCGGACAAAATCGCAAATGCGTCGTCTGTTTACAAAGTCTACATTCTTTTGATGTGTTTAATTTTCTATCGCTGCGAAAATTAAAATTATTTCTGACATGGGGCGGCACATATTTTCCATTATTGTAACTTATAGCTCCCGATTCATCATGATTGCGGGGTTTTACCGGTTTATCATATAATTCCGAAAATGTTCTGCCCTTTGACGTAAACCAATTATCACATAATTCCGCAATTTGTCGGGGTTTTAACCAATTATCTAATTGTTTTATCCTGACATAACTTCGCGTCTCCGAATCTAGTGAACTTAATAATCTGTCGCTGACAATTAACTCATTAAGCGTGTCAAAATCATTTACTTTTCTCAGTTCACAATAGAAATCCCAATTGGCTCTGAGCCTACTAGCGAATTGCATATGATTCTCATTTCTCGATCGTTTTGCAAAAAGGAAGTTTTCGAGGCAGGCCTCTGGTGTGGGTTAAAATTCTTTTAATATTAACGCCTTAACCTTTTGTAATTTTTCATTTCTTCCGTGTTTGCGTACACTAACAAATGCGCCGCCCGTTCCCCTACCAAATTAAACAAAATCCCCACCTTTAATTCCTTTGCGACATTTTAATTGCGAATGCTTTCCCTAGCGAAGTAAAAAATAAATTCCATGATTCAGGCTTGCTGGGGACTGTAATAATCAAAGTTTTGACGCTTTTCATTAGTGCTTCTAACAAATTAGGTTTAGGTCCATCCCCCCCCCCCCTGTATCAGAATTTTTATACTCGTTCTGGATTTTAGCCATTTCTATCTGAGCTTTAACTAATTCCAGCTTACAAGGAGACCGCCAAACATGATGCGCACAGAATTTGATGATTTTAAAGTATGTTGTAGGGATCATACCCCTAACTATTCAGGTCAAAGGTTTCCTTCAAATGGGCTTTAGTTTTCGAGAAATTTCGGGTTAAAGTTCAGCATGCATTTCAAATGCCATTACTTCGCAATCCTGGACATGGTCTCCGTGGTGCCGTGGTAGCGTTCGCGATTTGAGAACCGCAGATGGGTGTTCTGTCCTCTCCTGTGACTTTTCCTTTTTTTTTAAACAAATTTATATATTTGTCGCGTTATAAGTTATATGCAGAATTATGAAATCTGCATCTTTGAACTTTTTGATATTTTCCTTATAAATTCCATTTACATTTTCGAATATTGCGTGAAAATTTATAGTTTTTGCGCAATTTTTATTCGAATATTTCTGCTGACGAAAATCCAAACTAATTTATGTCTTGATATCTCGTCTTTTTAAAATGATTATTGTTTACATTTATGTATATTTACTTATTTATTTATTGAATTTATGAAATAATACATTTATTTAATTTACATTTTCTATTTAAAAAAAATTTAAATGATTAAGAAAAAATTAACAAAATAATATATCCTTTTAATATTTGATTTGTTCTAAATATATTGAAATATATTAACTGCTGAAATACTAAAATATTTATCATCACCGACATCGACATTTTTAGTTTATTAAATATGGAACCAATTGTGTTATACCTATCGCAAAAATATTCTAAACAAATTTCGCATTAAAAATCGCCTTTAAATAATTGTTTTAACAATATTGGAAGAATGTATAAATTAGCATATTATATATTCTTTAAATACTTAAATTGTGATAAATATATTTAAAAATGCATTAAATTTGAAAAAGAAATTATTTCAAACGTGGTATTTGGCTGCAAAGGAAGCGAAACGAAATTGATAAAAAGAAAATTTTATTTATTAGTCGTTGCAGACGATTTTTTTCAGATATTTTTTATATGTATTGTAATTTACAAACGATTTTTCATTTCTAGTTGAATTTTTCTGTATGGCATCGACTTGTTAGACTGAAAAAAAAAATTAATTGTAATACATTATTTTTTATTTGTGCAAATAAAAAATGACGGTGAGTTTGAACTTTACAGTTAAATGTATTTAAATAACATAAAAATATATATAACTGGCTAAAACTTGCATAATCGTTATTGCTTTAATATTTTATTACTCCTTTCAAGATATGTTTTTGGAATTAGTTAGTTTGGAATTTCGTCAATAGAAATATTAATTTCAAAACTGCACAAGAGGGGGAAAAAAAACGTAAATTTTTGCGAAATATTCGAAAATGTAAATGGAATTTATTAGGAAAATATCAAAAAGTTCACAGATGCAGAATTCATAATTCTGCATACAACTTATAACGCGACAAATATATAAAATTTGTTAAAAAAGGTAAAAGTCACAGGAGAGGACAGAACACCCATCTGCGGCTCGCAAATCGCGAACGCTACCACGGAACCACTGAGACCTTGTCCAGGATCGCGAACTAATGTCATTTGAAATGCATGCTTAACTTTAAAACGAAATTTCTCGAAAACTAAAGCCCATTTGAAGGAAACCTTTGACCTGAATAGTTAGGGGTATGATCCCTACAACATACTTTAAAATCATCAAAATCTGTGCGCATCATGTTTGGCGGTCTCCTTGTTAGTTTTTTCAATTTCTAATAACGTATCTTGTTCCGACTTCGACTTTTATTTGTCGAATTTCGCGACTTCTGCTTCATGCTTTTCTCTTTCTATGCGGTCTGACACCGTTGTATTTAAAAATTCCTTTATAAATTCACTATCTTTTGAATACTGATCGCTTCCCTCAATTAATGCTTTCAAATCAATTATCCTATGCTCACTTTCTACTTTTATGCCCAGTTCTGTGGCAACAACAATTAGGTCTTCTTTTCTTAACCCTTTAATATTAAACATTTTACTTTTACTCTTAACACTTATTTATTAATACTATAAATATACTCTATAAATATCTATATTATCTCGTTTCAAATAAAGCTCATAATATTAAAATTAACACATTGCTTCCAAACATAAAATATTTCTCAATATGATTCTATTCAAGTTATTTTCTATTTACTTCAGGAATAAACATACAGAAACATCAACTTACTTCAATCATAAATCCAAGCTCTGATTCTACGTACGAGAGCGTGTAATACACCTTTAATAAATAACCCTTTTTCTTTCGGTTTCTTCTCGTTTACACTTTTTTAAATTCAAAGGCAAAATTTTATGAATACCATTTTATTCTTTATATTTCTATTGCCTCAGAAGAATGCAGCTAATTTGTATAAAACACAACAAATTTATTACGGACGTCACATCACAATACAACATGGAAGACACGCACAGATATATATATAAAGAATACCAGTAGCAGCAGCCATTACATTACTACTCTTTTATCGACACAATTACTATATTTATTTCCATAACATGCCCACCGCATGCACACAACCTTCCGCTTTGGCCTCCCGCCAAACTCTCTCATCTCCCTTACTCCGCAGCAGAAGAGAAAAAAAAGGGTTGCCATAAATCTGACGTCACCGGCATGACAGACTTCATATTTGGATTATCCGGTAAATTGAATCTTAGTAATCCAAACGACAAGTCGTTCGGCCATGTAGTTTGGGGAATTATGAAAGTTTAAACATTGGTACTCCTAATGCTATATTCATTTTTTAATCATTGCAAAAGATATTTCATTGTTGGTAGTCTTTTAAACATGATTAAAAAACTACTTATTGGAATAAGCTGTAAATTTGGATTCGCATTGTTGAAGCTTCTAGGAATCTGTCTCTGTTAAAAAATTCCATTCATTTCATTTTTAGAAAAATAATTTTAAAAAATATGTGATTTCAAAATTAAATTTCGTAAAAAAGAGACACTAACATTTTTTTAAAAAACAGAAATAGATTTCTAGAAACTTTAAATTATATTAATCCAAAATTAAAGCTCATTCTGCCAAGTACTTTTCAGTTATACTGAAAAAACTATCGTCATTGCAATCTGTTTTGCCACGATTAAAAATGAATTTAAAATTAAGAATTAAAATCTGCATAGTTCCTAAATTAATTGACTTGACTTGCATCTCGATATCCTAATATAAAATTTACAATAGTAATGATCATCTACATTAAAGACGTGAGTGTAAAATATCATAAATTTACTAAATAGTGTATACAAATGTCAAATTTAAAACTTATACATACATTAAAATCAAATTTAAAACATCAACTATTCGACCAACTTCTATGGTCAGCCTCAGGAAATAGTTGTTACATTGCTTCTAAAGTTAACAAGCCATCCACAAATTAAAAAAATATTCACTAGGTTAACCATCAACCATCTTTTCAACCAACCACAAGCAGAAACGATGCAGAAGCACCGCCTAGCGGACAAAAACCTAACAGCTTTAAATGTATTACCGAGGAAGAATGGTCAGACACTCACTGTCGGATAATCAACTTGAAATCTAACTAGTCGGATGTGCCAATCCCAAAACTTTCTTCTATCTCAGTCATGTTAATAACTTCACAATGCGCTATCACATCGCCAAAAAATCAATATTTTTCGTCATTCTGTTGTACGTCAGCTGCTTGCGAATCGTCGGGTTACCGGGATGCGATGAACTGATGTATACTAAACTATGAAAAGTCCTTCTGGCCTGTACCGACAAGAACAGATAGCCTTCCTATTCCTTGGTTTTACGATTTTAGCTAATTTTACTGGAAAACAAGAAGCTAAAATGCGTGGAACCCAATTAAAGAAAATTCCTTCCCAGCTCGTCAACATTGAATTTGAATAAGAATATCGCCAAATTAGTCCTCTACAGCCAAGTTGGCTTCATTTATGGCAACCTATTTTTGTCGCCAAATTTTACGATATTTCGCCAACTGTCGCCAAGCTTGGCGAGAATTTGACGTTGGCGAATATAAATATACTAGGGGACTCAGCCCTCTACTCGCCAACGCTCGCCAATTTTTTAGAAACCGTTTATAGCCAGCATTTACTTCTTAAATGTAACTAGCATGTCAAATTTAAAGTTTTTAGCCCTAACAGTATCACAAAAAATATCAAATTTAGAAGGTTTTTGTTCCTGTGTACTTTTAAATTTAGAATATTTTAGAAACTGCTCAATGCCAGGTTACATTTGCGTCTTAAAAATGATATTCATGTCTAATTTCAAATTTACAGCTTTAACAATTCCAAATAAATCGCAATTGAGAACGCTCATTTCACCCTTTTTAGGTGCGTTCGTAATTATATAAATACGTAGCACCTATTGTCGTCGTCTGGTCCGTCCGTCCGCATATAACAACGCAAAAACTACCCAACCGAATGGTTTGAAATTTAAGATACATTATCTTTGCAGAATTTTGTCGAGACATTTCAAATTTTTTAAAAATCGAATCAAAACTTTAGAAAATATTAATAAAAACATTTATTAAGAAATTTGATTTTTTTTTTAAATCGGTGCTTTCTTTTTATAGGAGCTTTCGAAGTTTAATCGTCAAGCGACCGAGATACTTATTTTATGACAGAAATTAATCTGCAGACGATATAATTCATTTCACAGAATTAAAAATCATCAAGATCTGAATATTTATATAAGTAGCTATAGTACGATCGCACCTCGCTTGTAACGTTTGACGTACAATTTCGAACTTGTTAAATTTCGAATAGTTTAGAAACCGTTCTTAGCGAGTTCCTTAAAAGACTATGCCAAATTTCAAGTTTTTATCCCTGTCAATATTTCAAAAATTTCAATATTAGAACGTATTTTGCTTTTGCACCCTCATTGGGATTAGTAGTATCGACATGAAATATAGCCTATGTCCGTCCGTCCGCATATAACAACGCAAAAACTACCCAACCGAATGGTTTGAAATTTAAGATACATTATCTTTACAGAATTTTGTCGAGACATTTCAAATTTTTTAAAAATCGAATCAAAACTTTAGAAAATATTAATAAAAACATTTATTAAGAAATTTGATTTTTTTTTTTAAATCGGTGCTTTCTTTTTATAGGAGCTTTCGAAGTTTAATCGTCAAGCGACCGAGATACTTATTTTATGACAGAAATTAATCTGCAGACGATATAATTCATTTCACAGAATTAAAAATCATCAAGATCTGAATATTTATATAAGTAGCTATAGTACGATCGCACCTCGCTTGTAACGTTTGACGTACAATTTCGAACTTGTTAAATTTCGAATAGTTTAGAAACCGTTCTTAGCGAGTTCCTTAAAAGACTATGCCAAATTTCAAGTTTTTATCCCTGTCAATATTTCAAAAATTTCAATATTAGAACGTATTTTGCTTTTGCACCCTCATTGGGATTAGTAGTATCGACATGAAATATAGCCTATGTTGGAGCAGAGACTGTCACCAAACTTTTTGTCACCATTATTTTTAAATCGTTGCGGTAGCTCAAGAAATTACGCCTACAAATAAAAAAAAAAGAAAGAAAGAGAAAGGAAAAAACAAATGTAGATTTAATAATGAAACAAATGTTGATTTAATAATGAAACAAATACAGTTCTTATAATAAAATTTGAAAAAAAAAAAAAAATAATATTTCAGAACTTTATAAAGCGACATTTCTCCTACAATTTTAAACTTTTTTACTTTTTTTATTTCATTCTTACAAGTATGCTCTATATGAGTGTAAAACCAGATTTTTAAAAAAGTAATAAGTTTAAAAGTTTAAGTAAATAAAAAAAAATGTCATGACCTGTTAGAAATGTGTAATCGCACATTACATCTTTTAGTTCATTATTTTATTAAATCTTGATTGGTTCTCTTATCAGCAATTTCTATTGGCTTTCTTATTAAGCAACCTTATTAGTTATTTTCTAATCCTGTCTAAATGTTATAAATAAGAGTGATTTTCTCTTTATACTCACTGTGTTTCTTATTTTTATGTATGATAGTCCTGCTGTAAATAAAAGCTTTAAAATGCAATGCTTCAACCTCTTCAATTAACGCAAATATATCTCCTCGGATATTTAGCAGCAGAGCGGTGGTTTATCTCTGGTTCGGTTTTTATGCGTTGATCGGAAAGTAGGTCATCATACTAGGACTTTTTATTTGCTGGTGAGTTTTTATTTCTTTCTGTCTGTGAGATTTTACGAGCAATGGCTATGAGCAGCAGAGAATATTCAGTCACCCCATTTGAAGGCAATAACTTTTCCATATGGAGTAGAAAAGTTACAGCTGTTCTTTCAGCAAAGGACTTGGACATTTTCTTAAATAGAGAAGCCGATGAGTCTAAGGAGGAAGAAAAAATGAAAGCAAAAAAGGCTTACGCGCTCTTATTAACACTTCTCGATGATAGAATTTTGGCTTCTCTTCAAAAGGAAGATACCGCCTGTAAGATTTGGAGAACGCTTGTGTCTACTTATGAAGCGAAAGGTGCAGTGAATCAAATATTGACGCTATCCACGATGAAAAAGAATAAAGACATTCTAATGAGACAGCATATAGATGAAATTGTCAAACTAATTACGGATTTACGGTTATCTGGTGCCGAGGTAAGTGACATAGATTCGATTGTTTACATTCTAATGTCATTACCTAAAGAATATGAAGCAGTCAAAGTTGCTCTAGAAAATCAGCCCAGTATAAACTTAACTCTTGATTTTGTTACTCAAAGATTAATTGATGCTGAAGCCATGATGAATGACGCTAAGAATAATGATAGAAATTGTTCTATTAAATCTACGCTGGATAATGTGGCGTTTTCTGCTGCACACAAGAAATTCTTTTGTGAATTTTGTAAACGAAAAGGACACACATCAAAATTTTGCAGATTAAAGAATTCTAAATGTTATAGATGTGAAAAAAAAATGGCCACTACAAACGCGATTGTAGATTAAAGAATAGTACAACAAATAATGACGAAAAACACTCTGCTTACGAAATATCTTTTGCTGTAGGAACTTTAAATAGTGATAAATTCATCATTGATTCTGGCGCTACTTCCCACATGTGTTCGCGAAAAGAATTGTTCACCTCGCTAAAACCACATCAGGCACTATTAAATGTGCCTCAAAATCTGCAGTTCTTGAAATTACAGGTATTGGAAACATAAGCGGTGAAATATCAAATAACATCCACATAAATCTGAAAGATGTACTTTTAGTTCCAAATTTGAATGGACAGCTCATCTCAGTGAAAAACATAGAAAGTGCCGGATTTAGTTTAATATTCAAAAATGAGGAAGTTTTTATTGAGAAAGGAAATGAGCGTTTATTGTTTGGCCGTCGGAAAAATTGCGGTCAGTGATTTTTTACCTCAAAATGACATTGCACTCTCCACAAATATTGATGTGAATGACCTGTGGCACAGAAGATGCGGACACTCGTGCAACCAAGCCCTGAAGCAGTCCGGTTTACCCACTCTCTCCACCTTTTGTGAAATATGCACGCGCGCTAAACTAAGTGCAACACCTGTTGGTAAAGGTCCTAGAAAAAGAGACTCAAGCAATGGTGATGATTCACACTAATTTGTGTAGGCCGATACTGTGGAACCACTCTAGAAAGACGGACCTTGGCATGGTGCCAAAAAAATAGACCCGTCCGAAGGGAGGGAAGCATTATATTAGGAGGAGACAAAATTCAAGTTTCCCTTATCTTGCCTGACCGCTTGTCATTTCTTCACTGGCTGTTCTTGTACTATTAGCGTTTTTTCTCTCTCTCCTTGTTTTGTCTGCTATTCATTTTGTATTTGTTTCTACTTCTATAAAATGGATTTAAAAGAATCTAAAAGCTGTCAAGGCAAACATTTTCACAGTGCAGTGAAAAATATGTTAAACAATGTTGTAAAATATTGTGATAATGAAGCAGATAAAGGCTGTCTAACTATTCTATTAGCACATGCAACAAAAAGAGCTAGTGCAATTGCCGGTGTTTCGGATAGCGCTATAAGAAGAATTCGGAAAGAAGCTAATAACAATGCAAATAATTTCGCTTCTCCTAAAAAGAAAAAAGGTGAAAACAACCATAGAGAATGTCAACTTGGATAATTTTAACTTGGATGTAATTCGTAACAAATTTTTGAAAAATGGGCAAATGAAAAATTCATTCCAAACTTACTGAAAAATTCTGTTGTTGTGATAGACAATGCGCCATATCACTCTATTCAATTGAATAAGCCTCCGAATTCTTCAATAAACAAAAGGGAAATTATGGATTGGTTGGCACTGAACAAAGTGCCATATTCTTCAAACATGCGAAAAGTTGAATTGATGGACCTTGTTAAGACGAATTCGCCCTCTACTAAAATCTACAAATTCGACACCATGTTAGCCGAACATGGGCATTATGCGTTAAGATTGCCTCCATACCATTGCGACATAAATGCAATACAGTATGTATGGGCGGATATGAAGGAATTCATTCGAAAAAGAAATATAACGGCGGATTTAAATATGGATCAACTTTTTAAATTGACCAAACTTGCACTAGAAAATGTTAATGCTGAGAAATGGAAAAACTACTGCACGAACATAGAACACCTGGAAAATGAGTATTGGAAGAAAGACGGCATAATAGAAGAAATGTGTGAGCCATTAATTATTTCGTTCGACGATGATTTTTTTCCGGATGATTCTGATGATGACACCGAAAGTGAATGAATAACCCCCCCCCCCCCCCCCCCTTGCACATTTTTTTTTTTTTTTTTTTTTTTTTTTTTTTTTTTTTTTTTTAAGAGAAGGTCCGTGATGATATTATGAAATACAAGCATTTTTATTGCTTTATTTTTTTCTGAGACCTTCACTTTAAAATAATTTTAATCCTATTTGCCTGAAAATTTTCAAGAATTAACATTCAAATACTTAAAAATCGAACAGCGTCTTTAATTTTCCTATAAAATCGGTACATTGTGAGTTACAATTACAATTTTTTCGCGAACTTATCCGAAAAATAGGTTCAAAGTGCGACCTTCAACGACATTTTCAGTAAGATTAGTTACTTTTATAATAAAACGAAAAACGCTGTTCAATTTCCTGATATCTGAATAAGAACGTCTGAAACTTTCGCGCATTTATCAATTAAAAAGATTTAGTAAAGGTATCAGAAAACTTAATTTGAATTCGAGCACATTTTTTTTTAAATATTTGAGTGTAAAAAATATTTTTCATCCTTTAGTATGACTCTGTACACTTTGAACTATTTTCTTTTCTTATTAATTGAGTATTTTGTTATACATTTTCGCCATATTATTAAATGGTTTCATATAGGAAAATGAACATGAGCAATCAAGAAAAAAAAAAATGGAATTCTTGCGGTAAAATTAAAAAAAATATGTATTAATAACCATACTAATAAAAGAACATTTTAAAACCACACTTCTCCTACAATTACATAAGTGTACCCTATAACTGTAAGGAACCGATATTTAAAATCGTTATTTATTTGAGAAAACAATAAATTGCAATGACATGTGTAAAAAGACAGTAAAAAATAGTATTTATTTACTTAACATGTTTATATCCGATAATTAAATAATCTAAATTATCATAACATGTTTCTTTAGATTGAAGATATCCCCTTCATCGAAGAGAAAACTGCAATTTTTATGTGCTTTATTACATAAGAACAAAAATCCTTTTCATAATCTTGGAACAAGTAAACATGAAACGATCGGGAATCAACTCATCCCCCCACGAAAGCAAAACTAGGGGTGACTCCCTTTCATTACCTCGATCCCTATTACGAAGAATAGACTGGTCATATTTGGACCGTTACTCACGTGACCAGTCTTTAAAGCTTGGCTGAGCAGTAGTACCCAACACTTCTACAGGTGAGAAATATTTTATGACTTTAATAGATGATTATTCGCGTTTTACTGAAGTTCGTTTACTTAAAAGAAAAAGTGATGCATCAAATGAACTTAAAACTTTCTGTAAATTAAATCCTTCAGTAAGAAAAATTCGATGCGATAACGCCAAAGAATATGTTGAAGGTGAATTTTTAAATTTTGCAAATGAAGCTGCTATACTAATAGATCCTTCACCCCCATTTACTCCAAGTTTGAATGGTTTATCAGAACGCGCAAACAGAAGTCTCTTAGAAAAAGGGCGGGCAATGTTATTTGAAGCTAATTTGCCTAAGAATTTTTGGGGCTTTGCAGTCCTCACTGCAGCTTATATAAACAATAGATTACCCCATGCATCTATTGACAACCAAACTCCATACTATTTAAAGTACAAGGATCATCCTGATTTGAAGAATCTCAGAGTATTTGGTTGTGATGCCTATACGCTGATACCCAATACTCAAAGAAAGAAGTTAGATGAAAAATGCAAAAAAATGATATTTGTAGGCTATTCAACAATGGGGTATCGCCTATTAGATCCTACAACCAAGCGTATCATTATATCAAAAAACGTCAAATTTAATGAAGAAAAGAAAACTTTAAATGAACTTAAATACGTTTTCGAGAATATCGATGAAAATGAGTTTGATGCTGAAAATCCATTTCAGGAAGGTGTAAATGACAGTTTAGTGCCAATTAGTGAAAAATCTGATGATACGACAGAAGAAAATGTGAAAAAATGAGAAAAGAAACTTCCAATTAGGTTCCCAGAACCTGAAATATATGAAGCTATGCTTACTTTAGAAGGGACATTAAACTTCGATGACATTTCTACCTTGCCCCACAATGAGCAACAAAAATGGAAAGAAGCAATGGACGAAGAAATGGAGTCCATGAGAGAAAATGAAGTGTGGAATTTAGAAGAGCTACCAATGGATAGGAATGCTATTTCCTGCAAATGGGTGATGAGGAAAAAGAGAGACGGTAAGTACAAAGCAAGGCTGGTAGCTCGCGGGTTCATGCAGAAAGAAGGAGTGGACTATACTCAGACTTTTTCACCTGTTATAAGTATGCCTGCTTTACGTTTAGTTTTAATTATTGTGTTAAATGAAAATTTGAATGTTTTTGTTTTGGATGTTACAACTGCTTTTCTAAATAGGGAATTAAATGGAATTATTTACATGGATCATCCAAAAGGGTATGATGACAATACTGGTAGGAAATGTAAACTTAAAAAGAGTTTGTATGGCTTAAAGCAAGCCCCACGTCAGTGGTATCAAAAACTTCTAAATTTTGTAATTAAGTTAGGTTTCAAACAATTTAATTCTGAATCATGCATTTTTGTAAGACATGTAAATTCAAAGAAAATATTTTTGGCTCTTTACGTAGATGACCTGTTGATTGCAGGTTCAGATGTTCGCGAAATTAATGTTATTATTGATATGTTATCTAAAGAATTTCAGATGTCAAAATCGGAAAAGGCATCCGAGTTCTTGGGCATCCGAATGGAATTTAACTCTGACGAGTTATTCTTAGATCAAGAATCCTATATTTTAAGACTGTTAAAAAGGTACAAAATGCTTGATTGTAATCCTTGTTCTATTCCTATTGAACCTAAATCAACTGCTGCAGATTTTGGAAAAGGTAATCGATTTAATGGGCCATATCGAGAATTAGTGGGATCTTTACTGTATTTAGCATATGTATCTAGACCTGATATTTTGTTTGCAGTTAACTGCTTAAGTCAACTTCAGGAACATCCTACTGATTCTGCCTGGTGTGCTTTAAAGAAAATATTGAGATATTTAAAAGGTACTGCCGAATTGAAAATTAATTATAAAAAGGGTAATTTAAGTAATTCAGATTTATCTATATATGTCGATGCTGATTGGGGATCAAACCCAAATGATAGAAAGTCTGTGTCTGGTTATATTATTATGTTCTGTAAGTGTCCTGTATTATGGTGTGTAAATAAACAAAAGAGCATTGCATTGTCAAGTACAGAGGCAGAAATAAATGCCTTGAGTAAAGGAATTCAAGATCTTTTATGGATCAATGGTATTGCCAATGAAATTGTAGGTGTTAAAAATCTTATAGTGTATGAGGATAACCAATCATGTATCAAGTGCATTACAAATGAAAATAATTTTGGTAGAATGAAGCATATTGATATTAAGTTGAAATTTATTCGCGATGTTGTCAGCAGAAATTACATTAAAATAGAATACATTTCTACTGAAAATCAAATTGCTGACATGCTTACAAAAGCACTTCCTAAAACAAAATTTCATGAACTTTTAAAATTATGCAATCTCAAAATTTGAATTTTAGAAATTAAGATTTGATGTGCGATTAAGGGCGGGTGTTAGAAATGTGTAATCGCACATTACATCTTTTAGTTCATTATTTTATTAAATCTTGATTGGTTCTCTTATCAGCAATTTCTATTGGCTTTCTTATTAAGCAACCTTATTGGTTATTTTCTAATCCTGTCTAAATGTTATAAATAGGAGTGATTTTCTCTTTATACTCACTGTGTTTCTTATTTTTATGTATGATAGTCCTGTTGTAAATAAAAGCTTTAAAATGCAATGCTTCAACCTCTTCAATTAACGCAAATATATCTCCTCGGATATTTAACATGACCTATGTAAAAATATCGTAAAAATCACTATGTACTTAACACTTTTATTTACAAAAACATAAACTGTTCGTATTACTGAAAATCCATAAAAAGCATCACAACGAGTTCATTAAAAAAAATTTAGTCAATTGAAAAATATCTTGAAGTATTAAACAATCTCAATCATACAGCTATACTGCAAAAACACAAACTGGGAAAAATGAATTTTAAGATTGTAATTCTGAATCATTTATAGAGGAAGTGTACAGTTAAAAGGTCTTTTCGCATATTTAAACATACCTGATTTTAATTATCGAAACGACGTCAAAATATACAACGGACGCTTAAATTTCATTTTACAAACAATTTTTCAAAACAATTTTGCAAACAATTTTTCAAAACAATTTTGCAAACAATTTTTCAAAATGAAGGGTACCGACTTACTTAAAGAAAATTGAACTATAATTCAATACAGTGTTTGAATATATATCTAACGCAATGTTTAAAATTTTAAGTTTCTTTTAAAATTTAAACTATTTTAAAAATTGTGAAACATTTCATTTCCTTATTGCTGAATTTCAGATAAGAAAAATAATTAATATAATTAACACATTAAACCTTACCTCTGCATTAACACAATCGAGGTAATTCCCACTATGAAACTGAATCAAAACTGTTCTATAAACAGTGTCTCAGTTTAGCAGATAAGTCGACATTATCCCGCACAGTTTATATCTCGGATGGTTTTAGGATAAGAGGTATTATCAGGTAAGCAAGAATACGTCAGGCTCGCAATTTCATTTATTTATATCTATTTTGGAACTGGATTTCAAAGTACAAATTTCACATACACTCTGTTACAAAATCATAGAAACGTGGTAAAACTAAGCAGGGCCGGCGCCAGAGGTGAGGTAGATGAGGCAGCCGCCTCAGGGCGCACACCTAGGAGGGCGCATTTGGCTCGCGTATATTAGACATATAATCCATTATGTCGAAACGTAAGAAAAAAGTGAGAGAGAATTTTTTTTTTTTTTTTTTTTTTTTTTTTTTTAAATAAAAATACGAGTACATTGGATATAGTTACAGTCAACGAAGTTGCTTGGCCCTTTGATTTGTAAAAAAGCTATTGACGGACGATGAATTCCTTGCTTACTGTCATGGAAGCCCATAACGATGAGAACTTTAATGACGAAGAACAAGAAAAATTTGGTTGAATTTTTTTGCCAAAAATTGGATTTTTTTGATAAAATTATACTAAATTCTAACATGGATGAAAAAAATTAAGATTAATAGAAACTTATTGTATGTGTATTTTGTCGTATATTAAAATAAATTAAAAATATATTCTATAAATATATGTAAGTTTATATCTCAACCACTTCTGATAATGTTAGGTTGGTAAACTTTAAAAGAAGAAAAAACAATAATTTAAAAAATGGCCACCAAAGGGCGTTTTCTGATAAAATTTCGGCATATTTGCAAATTTCATTGGCCGTGACTCATCTCCGATAATATTTAGCAAATTTACGGTCCACAAATAATTTCTAATATAAGGTCAGTAAACTTGCGTTCCATGAACCATCTTTGATAATACTAGAATAGTAAATTTACGGTCCATGAGCTATCTTTGATAATATTAGGATAGTAAATTTACGGTCCATGAACCTTTTATATTAGTAAATTTACGGTCCATGAACCACGTCTATTAATTTTATATTAGTAAATTTACGGTCCATGAACCATTTCTGTTAATTTTATATTGGTAAATTTACGGTCCATGAACCACTTCTATAAATTTTGTTAGTAAATTTACGGTCCTTGAACCATTTATATATTTTTTATATTAGTAAATTTACGGTCCATGAACCATTTCTATTAATATTATATTAGCAAATTTTCGGTCCACCAACTATTCCTAAATATGGTACGCTGGTAATTTTACGGTTTGTTGACATTAATGCAATTTACGGTTTGCTGACCTTATGTTAAAGTTACGGTTCACATATGTAAAGTTACCGTCTGTTGCCCGGTTAGTCTGCTGCCGGTCTATGGACCGTAATCTGACTATGAAAATTTTTACAGTGCAAAGAATCTTGTAGAAAATGCAGTCAATGTTGGCGTTTTGAACTGAATTGCCGGTTGTGACGAGAGAGTGATCGTTTATATAACTCGAGATGCAATACATTTATCAAAAAATGAAATATTCCATTTCCATTCTCGTTAACAGGCAGGCCTGCCAATTGCATGTTTTTATTTTTAACTAGTCGGATGTGCCAATCCCAAAACTTTCTTCTATCTCATACAGGTTTCGCATACACTAAAAAGAATCAGCACCAATTTATATCAAGGTCTAACTGAATATAAAGTTTTATTAAATTCCGTGCATTAGTTCTTGAGATAGGACTATTGCTAAAATCGCGTAAATCCTGCAAAATGTAGCATAGCAGCGCCACTCGTGGGGATATTTAGACCAAAACCTAATCAACAGCAACTTATGTCAACGTCTAACTGAATATGAAGTTTGATGAAAATCCGTACATTAGTTCTTGAGATATAGTTATCGTGATAATAAAGAAAAAAGTAGCAAAGTAGCGCCATCTGTTGGTCTATTTACACCAAAACGTAAGCAGCATCTATTTACGTCAAGGTCTAACAGAATCTGAAGTTTGATGAAATTCCGTGCATTAGTTCTTGAATTATATTTATCGCAAAAATCAGGAAAATAGTGGTATAGCAGCGCCACCTGTTGGGATATCTACACCAAAAGGTAATCAACGTCTATTTATGTCAAGGTGTAACTGAATCTGAAGTTTGATGAAAGTTAGTGCATTAGTTCTTGAGATAGAACTATTGCGGAAATTGTTAAAAATGCAGCATAGCAGCGCCACCTATTGGGCGATTTTTACCAAAAACTAATCGGCACCCATTTATATCAGGGACTAACTGAAAATAAAATTTTATTAAATTTCGTGCATTAGTTCTTGAGATAGAGCGCGCACAAAATTTTTGTCACATGCCGACAGACAGACAGAGTCACAGACTCACAGACAGACATTTTTTTAAAATAATCAAATCGTGTTCAGGACCTTCTAAAACGTATAAATCCGTCGATAACCGGAAGTCGAAAATTTTCATGACTCCAATACTTTCTTCTTGTAAAGATAGAAGAAAGTAAAAATGAGTGCGTGAATGTTTCAGAAACTTTCACGTTATTGAACGGGAGAAATATTTTTTTTTAAATGGTCTCAGTTGAGACCTGTTTAATCAGTTTCCTTTCATACACTTTAGTGCTCATCACGTTCACGTGCCTCGTGACGTCATCTTGTTTTGTTTATCAATGAAGAACTTGCCGCCTATCTCGCCTGGTGGAGTCTCTGTCGTGAAAGTGTATGGTTTAACTCCAGTTCTTTCCTAAAGCTAATTAATTATGACTATGAGATGAAAAGTAAGAAGCTTTACTGATTATTTTTAAATTCCGAAATTGTTGATTTATTAAGTGTTAAATTCAGTTTTTATTTTCGGGTTACAATGGCTAAATATTTATTAAAATTTACATTGTTTAATGTTTACTACACAATATTTCTTCAGATTTAATTTATTATACAGAATTATTAGCTACTTTCATTTAAAATAATAATACTAATTCGTTACGATGTAAATGATAATTGAACTTTTTATTTAAGTATTTTCAAAGCTTTTGAAAAGATGTAAAATAAAGAGTTAGATTATGTAATTCGTTAATTGTTTCTCTATTTTCAATGTTATTCCTGTAACTATAAGTTAATTGATCATAAACAATGAACGAACTCATTCCTTTTCATTTTCAAATCTGGTGAAAAAGAATCATTTTCATAAATATTTTCTGATGTCTGATTGTCCTGCATTGCAATTGTTATTCATATCCATTAATGGAAAAAGGCAACAAAACAATTGTTTTGCTGCCTTTTTCTTTCCATACTGATTGTTTGAATGCGTAAGTTATATTTTTAAAAATACTACAGACAATTGAATGCACTCTATTATAGTTAGTTTTAATCATAATATGTATGATTAATAAAGTATGTTATGTCAAACTTAAATTGTCCCTTTTGTTTTTTATAAGCTGAAAAATACCTAAGTTTGCGAACTAACCAGAATTCGTTTCAGGAACAGCAGAGACTGATGACAAAAGGGACAAATTTCCCCCAGTAAAAATGAATAGAATATTTTGCCTTTTTCATGACAAGCGCGGATCCAAGGGGGAGGTCATGGGGATCATGACCCCCCTCTAAGCGAAGAACATTTCTATAAAATAATACTTTTCTTAATATAAATATATATAAAAGGTGTTTTGATATATATATATTTTCCCCGTTAAAAATGCCAACCTTATTGATACATTCACACAGTTATTTTTATACAGAAATGCATGAAAAATTGCAGTTATTGTTTAAGCATAAAATAATCGAACAACGTTTTATATTTTTCTATAAATGTCGTACATCTTGAATTATATCCAATTGCAACCTCGAGACAACATTTCCATGACTGTTAAGCCTCAAATGTCGGCTTAAAATGTGAACTTTGGTAACATTTTCTGCAAAATTAAATTAAATAAAAATGGTAACTCCTATTTCTTGGCATCTGAATAGAACATAGAACCTACAAGGCTGCTATGGTTCAAGGAATTTTTCAGAGAAAATAGCAGTAATTTCTTAGTGAAATTTTCGCCTAATCGCACGATCAAATATGGCGAGTTTTTTTTATAAAAAATTACTGGTATATCCCCTGAAAAAAATTCTGACCAGTACCAACCCTGATATAAGACTATATTGCAAATTTCATACATTTCGGAATGAAAATGAATTCAGTTTAGGTTAGAAAATAGCCAATTTGGACTTAAGATACAAAAATTGTCATGAAGACATATGTGACCCTCCCCCCTGCCCCTTCCTCCAAAATAGACATGAGCCCCCTCTAAATGGAGGGCTGGATCCGCCTCCGATTCATGACGGTAACTTTGCATGAAAGTGGCGTTTAAAATTTATTGGCGGATGTTTGATCTATTAGTAATCAGGCCCTGAGCAGCAGTTATTAATTATTTTTCAGTAGTCATTATAATGTCTTTGAAAATTCAGATAACCTTCCGAAAATGTAAAGTTGGAAAATTTATTTAATAAAAGAAATTAAGAACGATGAAAACCTGCAAAAAAGCAGACATCGAGAAAATGATTAGCGTATTATTAGTAGAACTTTGTTTTTCTTTCTCTCTAACAGGTGGCAGCACTATAAAGGCATTTCTCTTATTGCATAATATTTTATTTTCACAGACCACGCCGCTGCTTAGTGCGCTGAATTTTTCATTAAACGAAAAGAAAAAAGGTATCTAATTATTGATTGAATATTAAATAATACTTAGGTGCACCAGTTGTAAATCGACGGAGAAAATATTCAGCGGTAAAGCTTATGAAGAAAATAAGAAAAGTATAGTTAGAAAAACATATGGGTTTCATAAAATTTTAAATAAATAGGAAGACACATTTACAATTGTAGATATTGAATTCACTTCTTCGAATGTTCAAAATGCATTAATGCAAACTTAATATTAGAGGGATTTTTCACAGTCTTTCCCAACATCCCAACATATCAGATACCACATTAATTGTGTGCCCCACCAGTGGCTGAGAGGTTCTGCCCTCGAAGCTGGTAGACGGAATGTGCTGGGTTCGATCCTCAGAGGAATAATCTACTAGAGGCCACATCTCTTTGTTATATTGTGGAAAATCCGGTTTCAGGATCAGCTCGGATTGGCGCTTTAAAAAATGTCTGTTTTGGCGGTGATCGCTTTCTTGGCAACTTCGATTTCATTCTCGCAATAAAAATAAACGTAAACAAAACAAAACGAAACTGTTGCTCCTTCTAGGATTTAATCTCAAAGAAGAAGGATAGAAATAAGTTATGAGAGTCCCACCCATGGGGATCCCAATCGCGCCCGTCGGCCTAATCGCTCGGAGTTTTCGTGGTTTTCTTCGAGCCGTGGATTTATCCATGCGTAAATACGGGTTAGGTTCCCTTAGAAAGACCCCCATGAAGGGCACTCCCCCCGAGCCTATATCCCAAGTGCAGATAATTGGCCGTCAACAATCAACTCAACCCAACCCACCCATGGGGAAAAAAGGATTGTTTAATCTTCTGGATGGATTTTCTTTTTCTGTTTTTGCTGCTGTATTTTATTTTAATGTTATAAAATGGCTTTGTCCTTGTAATAAATGTTACTTAAATTATATTTTGTTTATTAGTGATATAAGATATTAAGTACGATAACACAAATTATTTCGAGATTTCTGCTTGGAAAGCTTCAATCTGACACAATCATTTCACGAAATGTAATAAATTAATGTCAGATTTTTTTTTAATTCTAAAAATGCATTAAATTTAGCAGGCATTATTAAAATAACAGAAAATCGAACAGTATTTACAGTATCTTTTTTTTTTTCTTACAAAAGTGAAGAATTTGTGGAAAGTTAGCAGTGGCATGTTATAAAATATTATTTGATTTGATAATGTATTTTATAGGTTTTGAAAACTTGAAATCACATACTGTCTTTATGTAACAATACATTCTATAGAACATATTTTTGCTGCAATCCAGAATTTTTGTTTTGCTTTTGATGTTTCAATTTAAAGGCATATTTTTGGCAATCTTTCATATATACATATATATATATATATATATATATATATATATTTAATTGAAAGTATAAATGTATTACAATATTTTTAATCAAAAGGAAAACATCGATAGATAACATTATACGCATGTATATAAAAAAAAAATACAAATGCACAGTATTTTTTTTTTTTTTTTTTTTTTTTGTATGAAAAATAAAAATTCCAGGATACTTTATATCTACTAAGTTAGAACTTGTGTAATTTTTTCTCTGTTAAAATAACTATTATTTTGCATAAGTTTCTGAGAAGAAATAATTTGCAACTTTTGGATGCTATAAAAAATTAAGTTTAACTCTCTTACTTTTAAGTTTAACTCTCTAACTTTTAAGAAGTGTTTTTTTTTTCTTTACAATTATTGAAAATAATAACCACCACCGGCAACTATTGAAGATGTTGACTTCTAAACAATACTTGCTGTCATAATTAGATGCTATAAAACCTTCTCAAATACAAAATGGCTACTTTATGATTTTAGGTAGATTTCGTAAGAAATACTACCTATTACATTCTCCCCTATGTTGGACTTTCTGAAAAGTTTTTGCAGATCTACGCCGATCATCACTTCCAGAACCCAAAACCACCACCAATTCAAAAGTTTATCTATCTATCTATCTAGATCACTTTTTTATGGACACGATAACTTCAATAATTCTGCACAAATCTCTTCCAAACTGATACACAAAATTAAAGTGCATAATATCTTGGTCAAGTTCGATATTGGGCAAAATCGAACCAAAGGGAGGGTGGGGGTGAAAACAGAAAAATCCCCATAGCTTCTTAGTTATGATACGTATCAAATCCGTTTAAAGTTATTAATACTTCTAGAAAAAGGGCCGAAAATTTATGTATGACAGATTTTTGATATCATTAAAAATGACCTCAAGGGGGGGGGGATAGGGTTTAAGAAGAAAAGAATTCAAAACTTCGTCAATTCACAAGATATCAAATCTGCTTAAATTTATTATAAATCCTCTTAATAGTATCTACAACTTTTACTTTGACAAGACCAACTCTTATAGCCCGAAAAAAAATTCCTGTCTACAGACACAGGTAGATTTTGAAGTGGGTGGTCTAAACTGCCGAATCATGGCAAAAAGGTCATTTCTTATGCAACTCCCAATAAACAGGTGCCCCACTATCTGTATTTTCAAAATCTACCTGTGCCTGTAGGCCGAGCCGTCAGGAAATTGTTTCATTAATTTGTGATCGGAAATGTATGAAATTGGCAGGTGTTCTTATTTAGTTTGCTATCAAAAGAGGCTTTCAATAAAAGCAGAAGATATTTCAGAAAAGTCCGTCAGCATTTTGAACCGAATTTCCGATGCCGCAGCACTTGAAAGAAGAAAAATATTGTCACATGACAGGAATCACTTATTGTACTGGCCTAAAAAAAAATAAATTTTAAAATTTTCTTTATATAAAGTATAATAAAGAATTTTAAAAATTAAACATAGCTAAATTTTTACAGCTTGCTCGATGATTTTAATTTATTGAGTATTTTACATTTTATCACTTTATTACAAAATGGCAGACAATTAAGCTCTTGCTTAATCACAAATTCTTATTTGAAAAAAAAAAAACACTTTTCTAAAAAATAACCAATGTTATCAAAAAAAAAAAAAAAAAAAAAAAAAAAAACACCTGATGTAATCAGCTGAAAATGATGCATTTTATTACCTATTAATGGTCTAACCTAAAAACAATTAAAAAATTATGTAGATATTCTAAAATTTTATTATAATAAGAAAATCTGTAAAAATGAAGCTCATGCTTTTGCCAGGTACAATATCAATGGGTTTAAAAAAATGTATAAATAATCAATATTTAGGTAATAAACTCAATTTCACATGAGAAATCTTACAAAAAGAATAATTCCCCCCCCCCCCCTCTCCCAAGAAAACATTCCAAATTATTTCGAAAATTAACAAACTATATTGTTATATATATAAAATATATATATATATATATAAACGAACTGATTTAATAAGTTCTTAAAAGAACTGTTTTGAATTTAAAATATTAGTCAATCTCTAGAAAAACAACAACAGCACAGACAGGCACAGACACAATATAAAGTTTCGGCGGGAAATTCGGGGAAATTCCACGTAGATTTTGGCGGGAGAAAAACCAGTTTGGCGGATTAAATCTACCACCACCACCACTGATGTCTATCAACGAAAAGGTTACCAATGTGGGGTCTAGTATATTGAAGGTCTATGGTTCGATCCCAATCGCGCCCGTCGACCTAATCGTTCGGAGTTTTCGTGGTTTTCTTCGAGCCGTGGATTTATCCATGCGTAAATACGGGTTAGGTTCCCTTAGAAAGACCCCCACGAAGGGCACTCCCCCCGGCCTATATCCCAAGTGTAGATAATTGGCCGTCAATAATCAACCCAACCCAACCCACATTAATTGTAGTGCCACTTTTTCACAATATTTGCATTTAAAATTTTAATAGGAACGAACATGAGACATCGCGGCATATAATTTTAACTATCCATGACAGCCAGGCTAAATACTGGCTGAGTTAAATAAATACCAATATGGCGCGAAGTTCGTACTTGTGTTTTATTTATAGTTACACAAAATGCCAGGCGAATAAGAAATTGACATCTTTATCTTTTGAATGAAAAAAAGAAGTGTTGGATGACATTAATAGGTCAACAACGGTCGTTGGGAAAAGATTTTCGTTACTTTTTACCACTTTTCAACATAGATATTAGTCCAGTAGAAATAACATTTTACCTTACAAAAATTCGGGTAGTTCTGATTTTTGGGTATGTTGTAAAGGTTGACCCTCTAATAAAAAAACCAAGTTTTCGACCTTCTAGACCTTGTGCGTTTTTCACAATATTGAAAAAACCAATATTTTTCGGCACTTTTTTAGATTTTTCATAAATAACTCGATTTTAGTGCATTTTACAGAAAAAGCACTTTTACCATTTTGTAGAGCATAAAATTTTCTACAACATGCAGTATTCAGGTTTGTAAATTGTCCAAATAGGGGGTAAGATACGGAACCGGGAAAATAGGGTAAAATTTGCAAAAAATGCAAAAATCCACTAAAGACGTTAGTTTTTGCTTAATAACCTACTTTTAGTGCGTTTTAGAGACAAAAGCACTTTCACCATTTTGTAGAGCATAAAATTATCTACAACATGCAGTATTCATGTTTGTAAATTATCCAAATAGGGGGTAAGATATGGCGCCGGGAAAAGGGTTTAATTTGGAAAAAATGTAAAACCCTATTTTCCCGGCTCCGTATCTTACCCCCTATTTGGACAATTTACAAACCTGAATACTGCATGTTGTAGAGAATTGTATGCTCTACAAAATGGTGAAAGTGCTTTTGTCTCTAAAACGCACTAAAAGTAGGTTATTAAGCAAAAACTAACGTCATTTGTGGATTTTTACATTTTTTGCAAATTTTACCCTATTTTCCCGGCTCTGTATCTTACCTCCTATTTTGACAATTTACAAACCTGAATACTGCATGTTGTAGAGAATTGTATGCTCTACAAAATGGTGAAAGTGCTTTTGTCTCTAAAACGCACTAAAAGTAGGTTATTAAGCAAAAACTAACGTCATTTGTGGATTTTTACATTTTTTGCAAATTTTACCCTATTTTCCCGGCTCTATATCTTACCCCCTATTTGAAAAATTTACAAATCTGATTACTGCATGTTGTACAGAATTTTATGCTCTACAAAATGGTAACAGTGCTTTTTCTGTAAAATGCACTAAAATTGAGTTATTTAAAAAAAATCAAAAAAGTGCCGAAAAGTATTGGTTTTTTTCAATATTGTGGAAAACGCACAAGGTCTAGAAGATCGAAAACTTGGTTTTTTTATTAGAGGTGTCAACCTATAATAAATGAAACTATGGACTATCTATGCTCTAAAAAGTTGATTATGACAATTTTGTTTCTAAAATGCACTAAAAGTGGGTTATTAAGCAAAAACTAACGTCATTTGTGGATTTTTACATTTTTTCCAAATTTAACCCTTTTCCGGTCTCCGTATCTTACCCCCTATTTGGACAATTTACAAACATGAATATTGCATGTTGTAGAGAATTTCATGCTCTACAAAATGGTGAAAGTGATTTTGTCTCTAAAACGCACTAAAAGTAGGTTATTAAGCAAAAACTAACGTCTTTAGTGGATTTTTCAAATTTTACCCTATTTTCCCGGCTCTATATCTTACCCCCTATTTGAACAATTTACAAATCTGAATACTGCATGTTGTAGAGAATTTTATTCTCTACAAAACGGTAACAGTGCTTTTTCTGTAAAATGCACTAAAATTGAGTTATTTAAGAAAAATCAAAAAAAGTGCCGAAAAGTATTGGTTTTTTTCAATATTGTGGAAAACGCACAAGGTCTAGAAGATCGAAAACTTGGTTTTTTTATTAGAGGTGTCAACCTATAATAAATGAAACTATGGACTATCTATGCTCTAAAAAGTTGATTATGACAATTTTGTTTCTAAAATGCACTAAAAGTGGGTTATGAAGCAAAAACTAACGTCATTTGTGGATTTTTACATTTTTTCCAAATTTAACCCTTTTCCCGGCGCCATATCTTACCCCGTATTTGGATAATTTACAAACATGAATACTGCATGTTGTAGATAATTTTATGCTCTAGAAAATGGTGAAAGTGCTTTTGTCTCTAAAACGCACTAAAAGTAGGTTATTAAGCAAAAACTAACGTCTTTAGTGGATTTTTGCATTTTTTGCAAATTTTACCCTATTTTCCCGGCTCCATATCTTACCTCCTATTTGGACAATTTACAAACCTGAATACTGCATGTTTTAGAGAATTTTATGCTCTACAAAATGGTAACAGTGCTTTTTCTGTAAAATGCACTAAAATTGAGTTATTTAAAAAAAATCAAAAAAGTGCCGAAAAGTATTGGTTTTTTTCAATATTGTGGAAAACGCACAAGGTCTAGAAGATCGAAAACTTGGTTTTTTTATTAGAGGTGTCAACCTATAATAAATGAAACTATGGACTATCTATGCTCTAAAAAGTTGATTATGACAATTTTGTTTCTAAAATGCACTAAAAGTGGGTTATTAAGCAAAAACTAACGTCATTTGTGGATTTTTACATTTTTTCCAAATTTAACCCTTTTCCGGTCTCCGTATCTTACCCCCTATTTGGACAATTTACAAACATGAATATTGCATGTTGTAGAGAATTTCATGCTCTACAAAATGGTGAAAGTGATTTTGTCTCTAAAACGCACTAAAAGTAGGTTATTAAGCAAAAACTAACGTCTTTAGTGGATTTTTCAAATTTTACCCTATTTTCCCGGCTCTATATCTTACCCCCTATTTGAACAATTTACAAATCTGAATACTGCATGTTGTAGAGAATTTTATTCTCTACAAAACGGTAACAGTGCTTTTTCTGTAAAATGCACTAAAATTGAGTTATTTAAGAAAAATCAAAAAAAGTGCCGAAAAGTATTGGTTTTTTTCAATATTGTGGAAAACGCACAAGGTCTAGAAGATCGAAAACTTGGTTTTTTTATTAGAGGTGTCAACCTATAATAAATGAAACTATGGACTATCTATGCTCTAAAAAGTTGATTATGACAATTTTGTTTCTAAAATGCACTAAAAGTGGGTTATTAAGCAAAAACTAACGTCATTTGTGGATTTTTACATTTTTTCCAAATTTAACCCTTTTCCGGTCTCCGTATCTTACCCCCTATTTGGACAATTTACAAACATGAATATTGCATGTTGTAGAGAATTTCATGCTCTACAAAATGGTGAAAGTGATTTTGTCTCTAAAACGCACTAAAAGTAGGTTATTAAGCAAAAACTAACGTCTTTAGTGGATTTTTCAAATTTTACCCTATTTTCCCGGCTCTATATCTTACCCCCTATTTGAACAATTTACAAATCTGAATACTGCATGTTGTAGAGAATTTTATTCTCTACAAAACGGTAACAGTGCTTTTTCTGTAAAATGCACTAAAATTGAGTTATTTAAGAAAAATCAAAAAAAGTGCCGAAAAGTATTGGTTTTTTTCAATATTGTGGAAAACGCACAAGGTCTAGAAGATCGAAAACTTGGTTTTTTTATTAGAGGTGTCAACCTATAATAAATGAAACTATGGACTATCTATGCTCTAAAAAGTTGATTATGACAATTTTGTTTCTAAAATGCACTAAAAGTGGGTTATGAAGCAAAAACTAACGTCATTTGTGGATTTTTACATTTTTTCCAAATTTAACCCTTTTCCCGGCGCCATATCTTACCCCGTATTTGGATAATTTACAAACATGAATACTGCATGTTGTAGATAATTTTATGCTCTAGAAAATGGTGAAAGTGCTTTTGTCTCTAAAACGCACTAAAAGTAGGTTATTAAGCAAAAACTAACGTCTTTAGTGGATTTTTGCATTTTTTGCAAATTTTACCCTATTTTCCCGGCTCCATATCTTACCTCCTATTTGGACAATTTACAAACCTGAATACTGCATGTTTTAGAGAATTTTATGCTCTACAAAATGGTAACAGTGCTTTTTCTGTAAAATGCACTAAAATTGAGTTATTTAAAAAAAATCAAAAAAGTGCCGAAAAGTATTGGTTTTTTTCAATATTGTGGAAAACGCACAAGGTCTAGAAGATCGAAAACTTGGTTTTTTTATTAGAGGTGTCAACCTATAATAAATGAAACTATGGACTATCTATGCTCTAAAAAGTTGATTATGACAATTTTGTTTCTAAAATGCACTAAAAGTGGGTTATTAAGCAAAAACTAACGTCATTTGTGGATTTTTACATTTTTTCCAAATTTAACCCTTTTCCGGTCTCCGTATCTTACCCCCTATTTGGACAATTTACAAACATGAATATTGCATGTTGTAGAGAATTTCATGCTCTACAAAATGGTGAAAGTGATTTTGTCTCTAAAACGCACTAAAAGTAGGTTATTAAGCAAAAACTAACGTCTTTAGTGGATTTTTCAAATTTTACCCTATTTTCCCGGCTCTATATCTTACCCCCTATTTGAACAATTTACAAATCTGAATACTGCATGTTGTAGAGAATTTTATTCTCTACAAAACGGTAACAGTGCTTTTTCTGTAAAATGCACTAAAATTGAGTTATTTAAGAAAAATCAAAAAAAGTGCCGAAAAGTATTGGTTTTTTTCAATATTGTGGAAAACGCACAAGGTCTAGAAGATCGAAAACTTGGTTTTTTTATTAGAGGTGTCAACCTATAATAAATGAAACTATGGACTATCTATGCTCTAAAAAGTTGATTATGACAATTTTGTTTCTAAAATGCACTAAAAGTGGGTTATGAAGCAAAAACTAACGTCATTTGTGGATTTTTACATTTTTTCCAAATTTAATCCTTTTCCCGGCGCCATATCTTACCCCCTATTTGGATAATTTACAAACATGAATACTGCATGTTGTAGATAATTTTATGCTCTAGAAAATGGTGAAAGTGCTTTTGTCTCTAAAACGCACTAAAAGTAGGTTATTAAGCAAAAACTAACGTCTTTAGTGGATTTTTGCATTTTTTGCAAATTTTACCCTATTTTCCCGGCTCCATATCTTACCTCCTATTTGGACAATTTACAAACCTGAATACTGCATGTTTTAGAGAATTTTATGCTCTACAAAATGGTGACAGTGCTTTTTCTGTAAAATGCACTAAAATCGAGTTATTTATGAAAAATAGAAAAAAGTGCCGAAAAATATTGGCTTTTTCAATATTGTGAAAAACGCACAAGGTCTAGAAGGTCGAAAACTTGGTTTTTTTATTAGAGGGTCAAACTTTACAGCATACCCAAAAATCAGAACTGCCCGAATTTTTGTAAGGCAAGGCCCTTTTTTGCGCTATTTCTACTGGACTATATGTGTTTAGGACTTCAAGTCATCTTGCAAGTCCATCACACTCTAAATTTTGTAAATTATGCTTCGATCGTCAAGAAGTTGATTTATGTTATTCATAAGAATTATGATTTGAAAAATATTTATTTTGATGTTAAAATACATCATTTTAAGCATGTAAAAAATAAGTTAAAAAATAGAACGTAAAAATAAAAAAATATTGACTAAAAAGTATACTTTTTTCACATCTGCTATAAGCAGAAAATTACATACTTCTCATAAATATTGCCAATTTGCTAATACAAAATTGTAAAGTATACGAAATTACCTTTGTGAAAAATCTATTTTTGGACGTCTCCAATCTTTTTAATTTGACAAAAATTTAGGAACTTCACTTTAGCAATAACGATGCAAAACTGCTCAAATGATAAACTAAACATTGGCATAAAAAAATAAGCTCAGTAACGCCGTCTGTTGAGAATTCTACGATTAATTTATATTAACTGCTCTGTTGGAAGATCGCCGCAATAAATAAAATCGTCTTTTAAAACCCACTGTATAAGTAACATCGACTTTTGGGTATGGTGCAGTGTTGCAGATATGCAACGCGGTGATACAAATGTTTAAGTGCGCTTTCGATTGTGTTATGCGATTTCCAGCAAAACTAAATTTTAATACACTATGGAATATATAAAATGTATCTTTTGTATACAGGAATGCACAAAAATTCTCAAATACATTACCATCTATGACCAGATTTTTTTCTGTGCGTTTTCCAATTGAACTAAATTGCCCCATGCATGTTGTGCACATATTGCCAGGACCTGATTATCACAGTGGCACACATGGCATGTGCCCGGGCCTGATTATCACAGGGGCACACGGGACATGTACCCGGGCCTGATTATCACAGGGGCACACGGGACATGTGCCCGGGCCTTATTATCACAGGCGCACACATATGGCATGCGCCCGGGCCTGATTATCACAGGGGCACACGGGGCATGTGCCCGGGCCCACATTTTTTAGGGGGCCCCAAAATGCATTTTGTCTACTCTCTGAAGATTCAAATTAATGCAACTTTCCATGTATAGTTAGTTCTTAGAGAAAATTATTTTTTTGCATTCATGTAAACTAAACTATCGCATTCTTCACCAATGACAATGAAATGTAATGTAAACTTCGAAATTCTGAGAAAAATGGATATTACATCAAACACATTTCATTCAAACCCTTAAGTTTAGAGTTTTACTCATTCTAAACAGCATATAGTGTAGACGATTTTACCTCCCAATAATTTTGTAATGCAGTTTTACATCTGTCTATAATATATTACTTTTTCATAAACTTTCTGTTTACGCTTAGAAAAGCCGGATAAATAATTCCTGACGGTTCGGCCTACATGCACAGGTAGATTTCGAATACGCAGACGGTGGGGCGCCTGGTTATTGGGAATTGCAGAAGAAATGACCTTTTTGCCATGCTGCTGCAAGTTGAAACCGCCCACTTCGAAAATCTACCTGTGTCTGTAAGCAGAGCCGGCAAAATGATTTTTTTTTTGGTAAGGGTTGGTCCTATAAAAAAACTTGTCAATATAAAAAGTTGTAGATAATATTAAGAGGATTTATAATAAATTTAAGCGGATTTGATATCTTGTGAATGGACAAAGTTATGAATTTGTTTCTTCTTAAACCCCTATTGCCCACCCCCCCTTGGGCACATTTTTAATTATATCAAAAATCTGTCATACATAAACTTTCGGTCCTTTTCCTAGAAGTAATAGTAACTTTAAACGGATTCGATACGCATCATAATTAAGAATTTATGGGTTTTTTTTTCTGTTATCACAAAAAGCCACCACCCCCCTCCCTAGTTCGATTTTGCCCGTTAACGAACTTGGCCGAGATTTTATGCCCCTTGATTTTATGTATCCGTTTGGAAGAGATTTGTGCAGAATTAATTGAAGTTATAGTGTCCATAAAAAGTGATATAGATAGATGGATAGATAGTTAGTTAAGTTTTGAACTGGGCGTCGTTTTGGGTTCTGGGAGTCATGATCGGCGTAGATCTGCAAAAATTTTCCTGAAATTCCAACATAGGGGAGAATGTAATAGGTAGTATTTCTTACGAAAGTTACCTAAAATACACTGGTTATTATTCTGTGGTTTAAATTTTAAAACTGCACGCATAAAGTTGTTTGCCATGTTCATAATGCAATTTTCTTGTGAAAGGAGCCCCAACATAGCCTGTGTGCCCCGTGTTCCACATAGAGTTTATCAGGCCCTGCATATTGCACGTTATCAATAGATTCTACATAAGACCAAGCAAAATAATTCGAATGAATTCAATCAATAGGCAGTTATTACTTAAAATGCTTTGCAATCATGATATAAATATTTAAGTTGGGTGTAATAGTATTTTCAGTTTAAAGAGATTAAAAATATCTTCCCATATACGACACATTTCGTAAAAGTAATTAAAAAGGCATTTGTGACTTATGATTATGATGAGTATTGCAATTTGCCAGAGGTCGAACTTAGCAACCAACTTGGGTTGGTTAGTTGATTTATGACGGCCGATTATCTACACGAGAGATATAGGCCCTAGGGGGAGTGCCCTCCGTGAGGATCTTTTTAAGGGATCCTAACCCGTATTTACGGCGAGGTTCGAAGAAAACCACGGAAAAACTCCGAACGGTTAGGTCAACGAGCGCGACAGAGGTTTGAACCCAGAACCTCCGTCTACCAGCTTTGAGAGCAAAACCTCTCAGTCACTGGTGGGGCCGTAACAAACTTGGGATTTGACGAATTTTTAAACAATATTTTTGCGATTTAGATAGTACTACGATGAAATAGTAACAAAATTTGGTGCTAAACACTACTCCAGAAGTGAATTCTCGACAGATTTAGAGCTAAATTTGGATAATAATCCATATTAATTTCTATATGTGTTGTAAATATAATGTAGAAGCAAAAATGTAATATACACAGATTTTGTGTATTCTCATAATGTTAGAAAGTATTTCATAATTTATGTGTGAAGCATGATTTTTTTTTCTTTTTTTTTTTCCAGATTTCTGAAGTTTAATATTCTTTAATGAATCTAGAAAGTTGTCGATGTGCTTTTCCGGATCAAGATATATTAAAGTTAAAAAATTTTCTACCAATATATTACTCACATTAAATACTGGTTTCGTTTCATCCTGATGATATAATGGCTGAATATGACAAATGGATGGATAATGTTGGCGAAGTTTTTCTTTCTGATACGGAATGTTTCTGGATGTTCCCACGTCACATGTTTTTGAATAAAAGATTATGTATAACCAATCCTTGGTTTTCTCACGAAAGTGAAACATGGCGTCTTGTTAAAACACCGAAGGAAGGTGATAATAATTATGTATGCGTATATCTGTGGAAAAAAATTCAACGCAGACCATCAAAATACACTTTTAGGTTGTATATAAAAACGTTCTATAGTGACATAATTGCGAACTACACCGGAGTTATAAATTCCGATTTTGGTGATGTATGTTATGATTTTTTCAATATACAAGATAAAGAAAAGTGTAATTCCGTGTCAATCTGTGGACTCGTGAAATTATTCTTTGAAATACAGAAAGAAGAATATATTGATGTCCTTGCGCGTAAGTATTTTCAAAATCCCTTTTAAGAAATTTTCTAATGAAAAATTTATGGGGCGTAAAATTTTATTACTATTCAGAGAGCAAGTGTAATCTTCCATACATATATGTAAAATTAGAATATTTGTCTGTGATTTTTAGAAAAATACCTATTTCTAAGTTCATTCAATTATTTAGACGACATATAGTAAAAAATAACATTAAACATTTTATTGTATGTCTGTTTGTCCGGAATAGGTTCAGAAACTGTTATGCAATAACAGGGTTCGTACAGATTTCTTCAAATAAAAATTAAGGACTAATTAATTATTCAGCAGAGCTGAGAATTACTGAAATACAAAGGATGTGAATTATCACTTTACTTAACAGCGCACAACCAACAGAGTGATAAAATGTCCAGACCGGTGTTCGATCCCGTATCCCTTGGTATAGCGCACCAAGTGCTTTACCAATTAAACTATCCGGACGACATCCGGTCTAGCATTCTCTCACTCTTATATGGCTGGGCTACAACCTTTCAGCACAATGTTGTGCTCATTATTGACGTTCCACCTTGTGCTGGAAGGTTGTAGCTTAGCCATATAAGAGTGAAAGTATGCTAGACCGGATGTCGTCCGGATAGCTTACTTGGTAAAGCACTTGGTGCGCTATACCAACGGATCCGGGATTGAACCCTGGTCTGGACATTTTATAACTCTGTTGGTTGTGCGCTGTTAAGTACAGTAATAATTCACATCCTTTGTATTTCAAAAATTAAGGGCTTTCAAGAACCAAAACCTTAAAATAGGACCTACAAATTGAATAAACTAATGAATTATAATATGAGTTTACAGGGTTTCACTTTTCAAAATACTAATACAGCAGAATTAAAAAGAAAATTTAAAGATTGTAAACTTTGTGTGTAGGAGGAAAAGGAAAGGAAGGAAGGTAGGGGGAATCAAAAATTTTGAAAGGGGGGGATTAAGACGATTATTTAATTGCATTGCCACTGCAAAATGTAAGGTGGGTGTAAAGGGGGAGAGGCAAAGAAACTTTTTTTGGAGGGAGAGTCCGATTAGAAAATTATTTATTTGTCATTATTATAGAGGTACAAAGAGGGTAGAAGAATAATTAAATATTAAAGAGCTTTCAAAGTTGTTTAACCTTGTGTGCTTTGTACAAGCGAAGGGGAAAGCAGATTTATTTCTTTATTTGTTTATTTTTATTTTTATTTTATTTTATTTTTATTTTTATTTTATTTTTTTTTATTTTTTTTTTGGGGGGGGGGGGGGGGAGCGGGTGCAAAATGAGAGAAGCAGAAACTTTGTGGGAAGATAAAGAGGTTGATAGATGATTGCTTAGAGTTATTTATTATTACTAAAGATTTACAATTGGAACAGAAAAAACAATAAAACAGTTTTAAAAACTAAGTTTTGTGTGGTAAGAAAGAGGGAGGGGAGCGCCAATTTCGGGTGGGAAGGAGGATGTTGAATAATTATTTATTGTTATTGTTGCAATAATGTAACAAATAGAGCAAAAAAAGTTTTTAAAAATTAAAGAGGTTTGAAGATTTTTAACTTTGTGAGCTGGGAGGGGGGGGGGGAATGCAGAGAATCAGAAATTTTATGGAGGGTTAGGAAGTTTATTAGATGATTCATTATTTACTAATTATTAAATATTTATAAATAAGACAGGAAAAAAAATAAAAATTAAGCAGTTTTAAAGACTTTAAATTCTGTGCGCTAGGGGAAAAAAAGGGGGAGGCTAAGGTGGGACCATCAATTTTAGAAGGAGAGAGGATTTTAGATGGTTAATTGCTTATTGTTACAATAAAATAAAAAATAGAGCAGAGAAATATCTTTTTTAAAACGAAGACTTTTAAAGATTTTAAACTTTGTGAGCTGGGGAGGGGGAAAGGGAAGAAGCAGTTTTTTTGGAGAAGGGAGCGGAGTTTATTAGATGACTGATTATTTATCTTACTATAGGTTTTCAAATAGGACATTAAAATTAAATAATTTTAAAGCCTTTAAATTTTGTATGCTGTGTAATAAGGGGGTGGGGGGAGAGAAAAAAAGAAACATCACTTTCGGGTGTGGTGTGGATCGATTATATACTTATATATGGAATTATGTAAAAGATTATTTATTGACGCAATAAAGTAACAGATAGAGCTGAAAATTTTTAAACAGAACAAAGACTTTTAAAGTTTTAAAACTTGGTCAGCTAAGGGGGGGGGGGCAAAAGGTGAGAAGCAGTTTTTCTTTTCTTTTTTTTTTCGGGGGGGGGGATATTAGATTACTTATTATTTAAAGATTTACAAATAGGACAAAAAACTAAATTTAAAGAGATTTAAAGACTTTAAATTTTGTGTATTTGGTAAGAGGGTGGGGGAGAGGAGAAACGTCAATTTCGGTGTGGGAGAAAATTATATGATTTATTGTTTATTGTTCCAATAAAATATCAAATAGAGCAGAGAAAATTTTAAAAACATCCAACGACTTTTAAGGTTTTAAACTTTGTGAGCTGAGGGAAAAACAGGAAAGATGCAGTTCTTTTTTTTTGGGGGGGGGCGGGGGGGGGAATTTATAATATGACTAATTATTTATTTAACTTACTAAAGATTTTACAAATAAGTAAAAAAAAAATATAAACCTAACATTTTTTAAAAATTATGATCGATTGTTAAAGATTTTAAGTTATGTCCTTGGTAAAGGAAAGGAGAAACGGCAATTTCGGGTGGGGATGAGGCAAAATTTTTATGATCGTTACAATAATTGTTATTACAAGTTGTTGCAATTGTTGTTATATTGTTACAATATTGTTACAATAAAGTAACAAATAGAGCCGAAAAATTTATAAAAAATTAAGCAGTTTTAAAGATTTTAAACTGTGGGTACTGTGGAGGAGAACAAAATTTCAAAATGGCGGAATTTAGATGAATTAAAAAAAAAAAAAAAAAAAAAAACAGAAATTCACTGAAACGCAGAAAAAGTTGCACCCCTGATAAAGAAATAATAAGAGAGTAAAATTAAGGACTTTTAAGAACATTTTGTAGATTTTGCATAAAAATAAGGATTTTTCAGGACAAAAATTACTTTAAACAAAATTAAGGACTCTCAAGGACCGTATGAACCCCGAACAAACACTAATCTTATCAGGGGCAATTAGAGAATGATTTTGGCTACAATCTACAATTTATCGCATTCCGATATCTAAACTGATTTTTGAGAAAACAAGAAAAATCGGGAAAATCAGTCAATCAACCAATTTTTCAATGATTAAAAACTCGAGAACTAATGGATCAATTTTAAAGAATCCTACGGCGATTGAAAGCTTTACTTAAAATTTAAAAATGATAATTACATTTTTAACTCACAGGCTATCAAAGCCTGAGAGCTAATGTGCCCGCAGATTCTGTATGTACGTACGTGTGTACATAACGCGATAAATCTTGATAGAAATATCCGATTTGCTTCAAATTTTGTATATAGGTTCATTCTGATAATGCGCTTCCCTGATCAGTTTTGGGGCTTTATTGGTTAAATATAAAGGGGGGGGGGAATGGGGGGACTAATCCCCCCTTAATTTACATAAATGGGTTTTTCATGAAGAATTATCCGATTTGCTTCAAATTTTATATAGGTTCATTAAGATAGGGCGCTTCCCTGATTAGTTTTGGGGGTTCATTGGTTAAGTATAAAAGGAGGGGAACGGGGGTAATCCCTCCCTTAATTTAGATAAATGGGTTTTTCATTCAGAATTATCCGATTTGCTTCAAATTTTGTATATAGGTTCATTCTGATAAGGCGCTTCCCTGATTAGTTTTTGGGGTTCATTGGTTAAGTATAAAGGGGGGTAGTGGTGCTAATCCCACCCCTTAATTTAGCTAAATTGGTATTTCATGCAGAGTTATACGATTTGCTTCAAATTTGGTATACAGGTGCTGCGTTTTTTCAGATAGTTTTTTAAACACGGGTTTTTTAAACCATTCAAAGCACGGGTGACGTATTGAGTGCGCCAATCAATGAAAACCAGTCGCGAATCCCAAAGTCATTACGTGATTATTTCTAATTGAATCAGTCTTTTTTTAACAATTTGATGTTCATTGCTTTTATACTACTACCGGATATTGCACTATCTTTAAAAAATATAATACCTAAAAATAAAATAAATATATTTTTGAGTTAGGTGTTACGAGGTCTTTTTAACGATACCCCACATGATATACAAAAAGAAAATAAATAAAGAAAAAAAAAATCTAGTAATATAATTAATTAGCCTCTCCAAAATTTTCCTGAAAATATTTGTGAATGGCTTATAATCTAAATATGGGGGTCAATAGCCTTTATTACTATTATGCCAAGTTTGAACTTTCCACGCTTCATATTTTTCAAGAAAAACGGCTGTTACAGACGGACAAACAGATAGACGGAAGTGAGCTTATAATGGTTATGTTTTTACTGTTTAGTTACGGAACTCTGGAAATGGTAAATTCAAAAAATATTTGCTAAGAGTTTTTCTTTTTTTCGCTTTAATTTTTCGTATATTATAATGTTTTCTTTCACACTGTCATGCTAAAAAACATTGGTGGATCTAACAAAATCATCGAAGATTCATTACGCCAAAAAGACTTAAAACTAAAATGCATACTTAATTTTTTTAAATAGAATAATTTAGAAGGTTTCACGTATCATTCCCTATTTAACGTTCCAAGCATTCACTATATAATTTTCATCAAAGTCACCCACAGAGGGCGCAGACATGCCATTTATAAAGCATACTTATGGAAAGTGAAGTGCGTTTTGTGTGCTTGGAATTCCCTCAAATCAACCACTCAGCTCCAGCTCCATCAATCCGCCAATTAAACACCTGCATGCAAGTACACTCTTCCTATTTGATACTGGAAATATACAGTCGTTATCAGATCAATCATCAATTGTTGTTGGTTAAGTTCATTTACATGAACAATGAAACAGAAGCCAGTAAATTGCCAAAACTTTACACTGGAAAAGGGCCCAAGACGAGAAAAGAGCCCATTTAATGCCATGGGTTAGTAACGTTTGTCAGGCGCTAGAAAAAAAAAAAAAAAAAAAAAAAAAGGGAAAAACGGTTTGTTTGGAGAATCGTCCACGAAGTGCAACCCCTTCTTTGGTATACAGCCGCATCACTGACGCATAAATATAAATGAGGATATTAAAGCCGAATCTACTGGAAGTAGCACCGTTCGTAAAACTGGGAATAAATACTTTGAAAGTGTCTGAATTATCAATACGACCTATCCTTCACGGAATATTTATCTTTCTTGGGAAATACACATTATGCACGGCATTTGTATCCGTACAAATAGCAGTCACTAAACCATTTGTTAGAGGTAGATACCAATGAAAGAAATTAATTTATCACGTGGGCTTTGGTAAAAATGGAAAAAAAATTACAGTGGTTCTTTAGCATGTTATGGACTGATAAAGACTGCATGGGAACTTTAATAAGTACAACATTCACTTATCGAGACGTCGCATCGAGTTCTCTTGAGATCGTGAAGAAACCACTGCATTTTTCGAATGTCACAGTTTGGTGTGTTTTCACTGCCTCTTTCATTGTCGGCTCTTTCCTTTTTTAAAAGCGCTGATTAGTGTCTAGATCAAAACCATGCACAGTGATTACTGAACGATATTTTAATATTTTGTGCTAATACGTAGTACTTTCATTAAAAGAAAGAGATGCGTTATCTGCAATCATCTTCATGCAGGATAGTGACCAATCCCACGTTTCCAGTTCAGTGTCTGTTTGTGTGCTTTCAATGAAGAACGTGTGATTCTAATCGAGGCTGCAGATCAAGCCGCTCTCCTCCCCCACACCCACGCACGCACCAACATGATCACCGGATTTAATACCGGAAGATTTTTTACTGTACGAGTATTTGAAATGCTGCATAATGTATGTAAGAGCCATGCATACATAATGCCTTCAGTTGTCAAAAATGTTGGTGACTCTCCTTAGTTGTTTCACACCGTGTGGTTCAAGCCGTAGAGGTTCTGTTTAACATTTGTTGTTTAAATAAATAAATGGCAGAGTTCATATCAGAATTCTCAATTATTTTACTGCTTTCACAATGTTATTTGCAAGACAATTGAATGATTTGTTTTTTAAAAGTATAAAACCGATAAAAATAAATTTTATGCCAAAATTTATAAAACTTTATTATCACAGGTTTGCAATGATTTTTTTCTTTCAAAGTGAAAGGTATTCATGTTTTTTGTCTGCTGATTTCAGAGAAAAATTGCTTTCACAATGAATCAACAATTTCCGACTGATTAAACTTATAAATTTAGTCATAATGAAAGAAAAAAATGTTTATTTAAGAACACTTTATAAACATTCAATGTTCATCTTAAGAATCACGCCCAATATTTCATGGCTGCCATTCATGTAGTTCTAAACAATTTCGCTGCAATATGATTGTTATACGTTAATATGATTGATACGTTAATATGATACGTTATACGATTAATGAAAATTCATCGCTTTGATTTATGTTTGATAGAAAGTGCGGATATTTGAATTTATTTAAGAAATTATACTTTTTGCCCTTTTCTTTTTAAGATATGGTAACAGGGAAAAAAAGCATTATCCAAACTATCTATTCGGAATTTCTAAATTGTTTATCTTATAAGCAAGTAGGGTTGGAAGAGTTTGAAATTGTACCGGAATTCATCAGCAATAAAAAAAATAGAAAAATTGTGATCTTAGTTATCGGAGAGCAACATCTGTTGCCATAAAGCTGGTACATATAATGAATTAAAAATTTACTCACACAGACATCAGGCATTTGAAATCAGTACACCACTTCTGGTTTCTGCATACGAATTGGCTGCAAATCATACTAGACAAAATGAGCAAAAGAGGAAGATGAGGAAAATATCTTTCTTCGAGGAGACGAAAATACTTTTATAGGGATTTTTCATTTTGTGGTATATTTGACTATAGTAAATATAGCATAGAAACAGCTTATTTATAAGAGTTCTTTCAATAAAATATTATGACTTTGCTAGATTTTTATGTGATGTTCTGGATCTTCTTCAGTTTGGTGTAAAAATAATACAGTGGAAAAGTTCGACTTTATTGAACTCCAGCTAGAAATAAAGAAAATGAATAGAAACTCTTAAAACCACACAGAAAACAAATATAATTTAGTAGACTTGTGTAATTTATCTACCTTCTTTATTCATCCTGATGATATTTTGCATTGTAGGTACAGATACAGTTGTGGAAAATGATGACCGTGGAAAGATTGAACCTGTGAAAATTGAAGGGCCCGAAACTAAAGGTAAAAAAAAAACTCTCTTGCTAAGGATTAAAGGTTCTTGTTTCATTTTCGCTTATATTTTCTTTAAACATATTTTTATATATGATATTTCTCATTTTCATGTGCAATTTCTCACTTTCTTTAGGAGTCCACAGATTGGCGAAAAATTTGAAGAGTTTAATGGTAGACGAACAGAGTTCTGATGTGGTGCTGAAAGTTGAAGACCGAGAATTCAAAGTTCACAAAAATATCCTGAAAGTGCGATCTCCAGTATTTGCCTCGATGTTCCAGCCTCATACTAAAGAAAGTGCCACTGGCGTTGTTGATATTCCCGATTGTTCTGAATCAGCTTTCGAGGCCTTTCTTTTGTATATTTACACTGGAAATTCAGGAGTCATTTCTTCAGATAAAGTCTGTGATCTGTACTATGCTGCGGACAAGTACGAAGTGAATGATTTGAAATCAGAATGCGTTGAGTTCATGGAAAATAATCTATCAGTGGAGAACTTTTGCGAAATCATGACGCTATGTTTTCTGCACAGTGAGTCATGTTTGCACAAAACAGCAACTCTATTCTTCTGTGAGAACGTAAAGACAATCATCAAGACTGTTCAATGGCAAAAAGTTTTGAAAGATTTCTCAACACAAGTCAATGAGCTTTACATAAAAGCGATTAATGCTTAAAGTCTTATTAATATTAATTTATTAATAATAATTATTAATAAAATCAAACTTTTCCCTCTGTACTTATTATTTAATGCTTAAAATCTTATAAAGCTTTGGTTTTTGTAAAATTTAATGCAAAATTTGCAAGTTTTGTTTTTAATGTCTTTTAGATTAACTCTATTTTTTGTCTGATAATGTAATTATTGAGACTGTTTAGTTTCAAATATTTATGAAGAGTTACAAAATACAAGCACTGAATGCTTAATTCTGATTTAAGGCTATTTGTTCTGTATAATTTTCTGAAATAAATTTATTTAAAATTTTTTTAGTGTCTGTGTGATAAAATAAATGCATTTAAGTAAGAAGTAAATTAAATTAAAGCAGTTCAGTTGCAAAGAGCTTTGAAGGATTTCACAACATTAACCAATGAGCTATATATATAAATGATTAATCTAATTAACGACTTGCTTTATTTTTTGTAAAAAATTATGTAATAGTTTTCTTTAAGTATTGTTTTTAATGTGTTCAAAAATAACTCTAATTCTTTGCGACACCCTAAAGATAATTACCAAAATAGTTTAAGCAAAAATCACCACTGACCATCAGTGTCATTGATGTTAATTAGAAACTGAAGAAAAGAAGTGTGAACTCAAGATGGGAAAAACAATTATCACAATTATTAATAAAAATTAATTTTAAAAAATTCACATTAAAACATTACAAAAAAAAAAAAAAAAAAAAAAAAAAAAAAAAAAGAATAATTTTTAAAGTGATTTCTCAATAGAATAACAATCAGATTTTGAGAGTTCTTAAAATGAATTTGCTCTAGCCTCTGCCATAATTGGTTAACTTCGTTAACACCAGGCAGCACAGCAAAGCTTATTTTTAAGCGACATTTTAAAAAAAATTACAAAATACGTATTTTACAACATAAATTTCACGTAATTTGGGCGATCTACGTCAGTTCGATCTTTTAAACTGCCCTGCTATATCAGAGTAAACATTTCATTATTCAAATCCCGATTTCACAACTGCATAAAACTGTAAGAAATTTCGATCGTTAAAAAACCATTTTTTTTATTTCATAACTAAATTGTAACTAATTAATTACATTAATATGACTGACCTTTTTTTTTTCTTCAATACAAAGTTACTATGTTAAATTCAAAATTTTATCTGCATTGATATATCTAGTACCTGTTGCACTACAGTATTGCATAATATTCCTTATATTTCATATGAAATTTCTATTTTATATTCAGTGCAATATATAATTATATAGCACATTTTATAAAATGCAGAACAAAGTAATACAATTTCAGCAGAAAGTTTATTTGTTTATATTAATTGCCGATAGATGGCGCCAAAATAATAATTATGTAACTAAAATTTAAGAAAGTTTATCTAAAATTATATCATGATTTAAAAAAATGCCTAAAGAAACCTGTTATAAATTTAGATCATTAAATATCATCTTTTATTACATAAGTAAATTGCGAGAGGTAAAAATTGACATACATGCTAGGAATGACATGGGGTTTTATTGTAACCACACAAAAAAAAATGTTAAAAAAAAAAGCTGACAGATGGCACTGAACAGCAAAACGTCAGTGACTCTGCGTGAGAATCGTGTATAAAAGGAGCTGTAATGAGAGAGAGAATAAGATGCACCGGCAATCGCAGCATGTTGACGTTACCAAAAAAGGCAATGTTAGTGAAGCTCTACTATCAAAATGGGGAATCTGCCGCGATCGACCGACATCAATAGACATGCTAAAAGACAACATCCAACGCCAATTTCTCACCATAACTACAGATATGCTGCACAGTGCTATGCACAACATTGTCCCTCGGCTACAGCTATTGTTGCGGGATGACGGTGGACATGTTGAGCATTCGTTCGGAAGAACATCGTCTTTGCTTTGTCATAATTTGTTATGCTAATTATTGCTTTTCTTATCACACGAAGCGCCATCTGTCGGCCATTTTATGAACTTTTCTGTGGATACAATAAAACCCCATGTCATTCCAAGCATGTGTATCAATTTTTACCTCTCTACCCACATTATTCCGTGAATTATTAATTTTTCAAATGTATACTCATTTTCTGATCACCCTGTACATTAATATGACTATATATATATTTTCGAATTATCTTATTAAACTAGCATATAACACCCGTAAAAAATTACGGATTGTTGATATGCGTTCCATTTTCATAAGACTTCATAGAATAGTACATTTTAAAGCCAGTAGATGGCGCCAAAACAATCTAGGTGTCAACGATTTTAATCAAATGATTTAAATTGGTGATTAAATCATGATTTAAATCAACTGATTTTCTTTAAATAATTGAATTAAATCCACTGATTTTCTTTAAATCATAAATTTACTAAATGTTTAAAATGACATAAAAAAATTAATAAAATCTAAGATTAACATAATTTGGAAAGTTTCTATGGATATTTTACCTTATGAATAAACAAAAAAAGCTTTGAATAATTGTTTCTAAACGTAATTCCTTATGCTTGTAAAAAATTAAGCACAGTAAGTTTGTAAAAAGCTAGTATATAACCCCCGTCAAAAATGACGGATTATTGATCCGTGTTCCATTTTCATAAGACTTCATACAAACAGCATGAAAGGTTTGTACTGTAGAAACGTACATTTTAAAGCAGGTAGATGGCGCCCCAACAAAATTGTTCGCAACAGTGTTTGTTTATATCTAGGATTCCTAGGATTGTTTAATCTGGATTTTTAATTAAGAACTTAAAACATTATAATAGGATATGATATCCATGTTTTATAGGAAAAATATGCTGAACAGACATGATTTCAAGTAGAAGATATTATCATTCAGCTGTGATATGTTAGCATAGGCGTTTAACTACGGTCGATTCGCAGACCAGAGTGGTCCCGCCCGGAATGGTTACAAATAGTTTCCTGGCTTCGGATTTTATTATAAGTAGATTACAAATTTATTTTCACTACAAAGTTTCTAATACGCTAAAATACAAAATTTTATTTGCATTGATACAATTAATATATGTAGTACACCACATTATATATTCCTTATATGCTAATTAAATATTTAAGAAATATTCATTTATAACGTCTTCAAAATTCGTAACACGCATAACAAAGTAAAATTCCAAAAGAAAACTTCTTTGTTTACATAAACTACCAATAGATGGCGGCAAAATATTATTTAGAAACGAAACGTAATCGAGGTGTACGTTTAAATGTCTATCATATGACTGACTTACATCGCCACGTCGATTCCTGCAATGATTGCTACGACAAAAATGCTGTGGTAGATTGGTCGAAGGAAGTGTTTGTTTGTTGGAGAATTTGCTTTAGGAATAATTATCAATTTAATATTTTTAACATTCACAACGAATGCGATTTATTTTTTGACACCAGGTTACATCCAAGATTCGCTTTGCGAACGATTACCTCCATAGTTTAATATTTTAAACATTCATGACGAATGAATTTTTTGTTTGTTTACTTCATGGAGCGAGATATTGAGCTGCCAACTCAATTTCAACTGAAGTTACCTCAGAATATACACTTAATTGAATGTAAACGATCTTTCCAAAAACGTAAGTTTTATGCAGTTTATTCGAAAAAATAATTCTGAATAAAAATGGCCGCCTGGCTTATGAAAATGCGAAGTAGCCATCCCGTAACTGTTGATGACATTCAAATGCTTTGCACTTTTATTATATAGATATATATAGATTGATGTTTACTATGGCCCGTTTTGGTATTGAAAATGAAGTGTGTCGCATTTATAGATCATGTACAGGGACATTCAAAAGAATCCCATTACATTACGATCTATGGGGGAAATTCGTTTGCGGTTTTAATGATGTTTCACTATTTCAAACATGTTGAAATTGATATGTATCATTGAGGTGCACTACAAGAGGCTTTCTATAGAATATGCTGGACATAGCATTCATCCTTCATTTATAGAGATACACAAAATAATTTGGTTACAGAACTGTCTATGAATAATAATTGATGGAAGCGCGTTTTAAGTTGTAGTATGCGTTTTTTAATTTAATAAAATTTTTACACATTACTTGGTGGGTATAAATGCTATAGATCAGCCCTACTGAACCTTTTTTTCTTGCGGGCCACAAACATATGTTATATGCACCCATGAAAATATATAAAGGAACAGCGAAGGCGTTAAAAAACTTTTAAAGAACATCTTAATTAATTTTATAATTAGGGATTAATAATTATGTGTCTCGGGCCGCACATAATAGGTCGGCGGGCCACATGCGGACCGTGGGTCGCAAGTTGAGTATGGCTGCTATAGATCATATACACGGCAGCGCAAAAGATATGAAATACATTTCGGTCCTCTCCGGAAGATTTGAAATTTTATGCTTTTAATGGTTAAAAGTGCAATTTCCCCTCCGGAACTCTACAATGTGCCCCCCCCCCCCGGAGCTACAGAAATCCCTTCTGGAAAAAAGTGTCTGAATTCAACACTGGTTTTAGTACGGTTGAGTCGAACCTGGGCCGAAATTTAACCTTTTATACTGGGTCTGGAAAATTCGTCCCGTGCGTACTCTCTAGGAAGAAAAGTCCAGAAGAGGTCTGACCAGGTTCAGCTTGAAGAAAAATCCAGTCCGGACCGAGTCTCGTGATGAAAATTGGCCGAGCGCGGGCTCGTACAGACCTCTAATTCAACTAAAACGTAGAATGTAAGTACTGCACTTTTTCTTTTATTCTTTTTCTAGTTCGTAGTATAAAAGTGAAATTATTTTCAACATACACTGGACCTACTGTTTTATAAAACATAAGCGATTTTCGAGAAATATTTATTCACAATACACTCTAATTTGATAATAACTCCAATTATCCAGATTTATGCAAATCCGGATTTTCCGAAACGCGCGCAGTGCGCAGACAGATATGAAAAAAATAGTAGTTGTTTACTGGACATTAAGTAGCTGGGAAGCTCTGCTCAGTGTTGAATTCAGGCACTTTTCTCAGGGAGGGATTTCTGTGGCTCCGGGGGGGAACATTGTAGAGTCCCGGAGGGGAAATTGCACTTTTTTTACCATAAAGTATAAAATCTCAAATCTTCCACGGGGGACATTTCAATGCTCCGGGGGGAGGGGGGGAAGGCCCCCTCGGGCTAACCCCTGAATTCAACACTGGCTCTGCTTATGAGAAAGCAATCACAGTGAACCAGCAGAGGCTTGGCCAACGCAACGGCCAAAAAACAAAAATCCATTTCTGAACTCAAGGCTCAATGTTTTTTACTGAGGTGTGCAGCATGCTAAGAATATTTTAACAGTACCCGCCATGACAATTTTAAAACATGTCATCACAAAAAAAACAATAAAGAAATTTAACAGTTAAAAAAAAAAAAAAAAAAAAAAAAACTACCAGGATTTCATATAAGAAAAAAAGAGAAAGAAAGAATTGATTCAGTAATTTTTTTTTTTTTTTTTTTTGAATCCCCCTCCTCCTTCCCTAGAGTGGCTGAGAGGTTGTGCTCTCGAAGCTGGTAGACGGGAGGTGCTGGGTTCGATCCCAATCGCGCCCGTCGGCCTAATCGTTCGGAGTTTTCGTGGTTTTCTTCGAGCCGTGGATTTATCCATGCGTAAATACGGATTAGGTTCCCTTAGAAAGACCCCCACGAAGGGCACTCCCCCCCGGGCCTATATCCCTAGTGTAGCTAATTGGCCGTCAATAATCAACCCAACCCAACCCTCCTTCCCTAGATCGAAAAAATGTTAGCCCCATTTTCTCATGCGTTTAATTATTTTAAAGTCGCTTGTGAATAATAAATTTTACTATTTTTGCAAACATATCGGAGAAAAAGAAAATTTAAGTTAATTAAAGTTCACAATCAAGTAAAAAAGAAAAAAAAATTACACACACACACACACACATATATATATATATATATATATATACACATATATATATATATATATATATATATACTGAAACTTCAAAGGATACGGAACCATTCACAACACTATCATTAGCGGGATTGATTACTCATCAGACGAATATCCCAGCTGCTAAGCTGTTCACCAATCACCATATTTACACGCTTGGCCGAGTCACGTGTTTTCGCCATATTGTTTACTTTGCACTCTGCACTTTGAAGGGATTTCCGGAACTTGCTCTGCTTTACTTACTACCTGATAAGTAGTGAAAGGTAGGGAGTTTTTCTGCTTATTTTTCATACTGAAATTATATTTAGAAGAAAATGCCCATAATCTTTTCTAAAAAAGAAATGATTTATTGAGTTGCTGAATTGATTTCGATTTCGATTTACGGATAAATCATCGGATATGAATGAGCATTTTAGTAGCGACTAGCATACTAAAATGGATAGAAATTTCAATTATTAATGCTTATGCTAAAGAATTTTTAATAGTTGAACTATTTACCTTTCATTAGTGAAAGAATTCTTTATGAAGCACTGTTATGCATTTTACAAATAAGTACAATAGCTGCAATAATATTAAATTTATTAACGAAACTAAATGAGAGAAAACAGAATTTTAAAGATCATATTGAATGTGAAAGTGACTGAAAATCGGTATGGCAGGCAAAAGTTGATTTAAAATGAACAATGATGTAAAAAAGCAACAACAACTTTGGCTGATTTTTTAAAATCGGTAATTATTCTTGTTTTGAATTTCATTTTTTCAAGAAGATGGCAGCACCATACAGGTAATCTCCCTGAAAATGTTCTTTCTAGCTGAGACTGTAAATTCTTCTTCCATGGCTTCCTGCGATCTCAATGTTAATCGTATGAGCTTGAATAACACTTCTTTTTATGTGCGTTCGTAATTATATAAATACGTAGCACCTATTGTCGTCGCTTGCTCCGTCCGTCCGTCCGCATATAACAACGCAAAAACTACCCAACCGATTGGTTTGAAATTTAAGATATATTATCTTTGCAGAATTTTGTCGAGACATTTCAAATTTTTTAAAAATCGAATCAAAACTTTAGGAGATATTAATAAAAATATTTATTAAGAAATTTAGATTTTTTTTAAATAAATCGGTGCTTTCTTGTTAGAGGAGCTTCCGAGGTTTAATGATCAAGCGACCGAGATACTTATTTCATGACAGAAATTAATCTGCAGACGATATAATTCATTTCACAGAATTAAAAATCATCCAGATCTGAATATTTATATAACTAGCTATAGTACGAACGCACCTCGCTTGTAACGTTTGACGTACAATTTCCAACTTGTTAAATTTAATTTTGCATCCGAAAATTAAAATTTCCAATTTTTTTTCTGTGTAATCTTCTTGGAGAGATATTCTTATAATTTTCTGTGCATTTCGCTCGGTAAAATAATTCTAAAATATAGGATTAAAGTGTTAAATCAAGGGGGAGGGAGGTGATGTGGGTCATGCCCCCCCCCCCCCCCCCCTCTAAACGAAAATTATTTTTATAGAGCAATACATTTTTTTTAAAGGTGTTTTCTTTTCTTTTCTTTTTTTTCTGCTTAAAAATTCGGAAAGATTCACGGAGTTATTTTTATATAGAAATGCATGAAAATTGCAGGCAATGGCGCCAATTTTGGAAAAATATTGGCTGGGCTCAAAAACGTTTTGGCAAAATGACACGGGTAGTTTTTTTCTTTGAGGGGGGGGGGGGGCATAATAACTCTAAGTCAAATATAAAGCTATAATTTTTTTTAATGTATAAAATAGTAATTTTATCAAACTATACTGTCACTGTCATGAGCTCTTCCTTATAAAGACAATAGTATTTATCACAATTATCATACAATGGATATGATTAAAAATTAAAAGCGTAAAAAGCTGAACATCGAGAAAATAAATGCAGTTATCTAAGTGATTTATGGTTGTGAGCCAGGGCATTAATACAAGTGACCATTGACACACAGGTAATATATGCAGAAAGAATAATTTAAAATGAAATCAAACTATACGTCTGTTGAATTAATTTTAGTCTTCCTGTCTGTCTTACTGTTTTTCGAACAAAACAATTTTGAAAACGTCAACAGAATGAAATTTCGTTTTAGAGATAAATAAATAACAGAACAATGGAAATTGGGTAAGCTGGGATAGCAAATTATTGGGTGGACTCGGGCCCCACCGGCCCATATAAGTTGCAGGCACTCTAACATAGTTTTTAATTTTCATATAAATGTGGTACATTTTGAATTGTATTTGATTACTACCTTTCCATGATTGCCGAGCCTAAAAAACATCTTAAAATGCGAACTTTGAGAAAAAATTTTGTATGATTGTGATAATATTTACTTTATCACATACAGTGGTGGCCAAAAGTTTGGACATTTTTTGAAAGTTTCATGATTTTCAGCTTCGTGTGCTTGTAGAATATATTAATTTTCACTTAAATACAAACGTTTATATATCAAATTGAAGGTGATTTAATTTAGAATTTAACAGTAGAAACAGTATTACAATATCTGTATTACAAAAAAAAGTTATGCTCATTTTAGTAGAACAAACAAACACAAATCGTTTTGAATAAGGACGTATTTTGTAATAAAAGCGTACTAGCCAATCACAAACACTGTTCTGAGGACCAATCAAGTGTCTGTAACTATAGTTTAGGTTATTTGGATGGTAAAAGAGTTATTGTTGTGGAAATATTTTGCGGAATGATGCATATTAGTACAATTAAATAGAGTATTGCTGTTTTTGAATATTTAAAGTCCTTTTTTTTATTAAACTAATTTTAAACAATGTCATCAACAAGAAGAACTAATTGGACATCTACAAAAAGAAGCCGAATTGTCATATTGAAAGAAAATGGCCTCTCTTATGCTGAAATTGCAAGACGACAAGTTGGTGGTTCAGTGACTTGTTCTGGTGTACGAAAGTTCTGTTTACGTTATGAAAAAACGAAATCAGTGGAAAATAAGGCTAAATCAGGCCGAAAAAATGCACAAGTGCTACTGCCGATAGAAAAATTAAACGGCTATGCCTTCAAGATAGAAAAATTTCATCAGATGCCATTAGATGTGAAATGAATGCAGCGGGTATTGCAGTAAGTTCAAGAACAATAAGAAGAAGGTTATCAGGATTTGGACTAAAAGCTAGAATTCCAAGGAAAAAACCACATTTAAATCAAAAGCAACGCGAAAAACGAGTTAAGTGGGCAAAACAACACATTAAATGGTCAGAAAATCATTGGACGCAAGTAATCTGGAGCGATGAGAGTAAAATATCGCTCTTTGGTAGTGATGGTAGAAAATACGTGAGACGTAGAGTAGGAGAAGTACTTCATCCTGATTGCATTGAAGCAACTACAAAAAACCCAACAAATGTCATGATTTGGGCATGTATGCCTGCAGATGGTGTGGGCCGAATTCAAGTGATTGATGGCATCCTGAATGCCAAAAAATACATCGAAACTGTCCTAGAACCAAAATTGATACCTTCCATCAGGGCTCTCTTCCCCAACAACGCACCATTTATTCTTCAGCAGGATTCAGCTCCATGCCACACAGCAAAAGTATGCAAAGCATGGTTTCAAAATAAAGGCATAGATGTATTACCATGGCCAGGAAACAGCCCTGATCTCAAGCAAATTGAAAATTTGTGGCGACGTTTGAAAATTCTTGTAAGAAAAAAAGTCCATCCAATAAAAGACAACTTATTGAAGCTATAATTGATTCTTGGTACAATGTGATTACGAAAGATGAACTCCAAACACTCGTTCACTCGATGAAAAGACGCTGTGAAGCTGTCTCAAAAAATAAGGATTATCCTACTAAGTATTGATTGTGTAAGTATCACTTTAAAAAAATGGAAATCTAAGATAGATCTTACTATTCGTTACATAACTTCTTTTGTAATACAGATATTGTAATACTGTTTTTATTATTAAATTCTACATTGAATTACCTTCAATTTGATATATAAACGTTTGTATGTAAGTGAAAATTAATATATTCTACAAGCACACAAATTTGAAAAACATGAAACTTTCAAAAAATGTCCACACTTTCGGCCACCACTGTACTTTATTGTAACTTGTATAAGAAAGTGGGAAATTGATATTTTGGTATATCTGAATAAAACATGCAAAGTCTATAATACATTTACGAATATATCTGCAAATTTCATGCATTTACAAAAGAAAATGAATTCGGGTATATATCAGGAAATAGTCCGTTTGGATCTAAGACATAAAAATTGCTAATGAAGCCACATGAACAACCCTCAAAACAACATGACCAATGACTAATAGTCACTGAAGATGACCCCCCCCCCCTCTAAATGGAGGGCTGGATCCGCCTCTGGTTAAAATCTTATTGAAACTTTTGGGCTGTGAATGACATTTTATCACTTAAAATGTGACTGGTGGGAAAATAAAATTAAATATAAAATTTAGAAATATTTTATAAGTAATATATATATATATTAAGAAAACTACATAAAAAAATTAAATTGAAATTTTAACTTACTGATGAAAAATGCATGCCAATGCATTCATTCCATATAGCTGCCAACTTTCCGGGATTTTTAAAAGTCAAATAAACATATTTGAATCGCATATTTTATTTAATAGATGAAAACAAATAGTAATCAAACTACTACCACATTGAAACAAGACACATTGAATTAAGGGTTGGGTTGGGTTGGGTTGATTGTTGACGGCCGATTATCTACACATGGGATATAGGCCCGGGACGAGTGCCCTTCGTGGGGGTCTTTCTAAGGGAACCTAACCCGTATTTACGCATGGATAAATCCACGGTTCGAAGAAAACCACGAAAACTCCGAACGATTAGGCCGACGGGCGCGATTGGGATCGAACCCAGCACCTCCCGTCTACCAGCTTCGAGAGCACAACCTCTCAGCCACTGGTGGGGCCACATTGAATTAAACAAGTTTTTTGGTTCACGCAGTACGTTTATTTGATTTAAAAAAAAAAAAAAAAATCCAGAAGGTTGGCCCAGAAGTTAATTTTATATCCATAGAATTAACATTAAAGAGGAGAATTTTAGATCTGAATAACGAGTGATATGCGGGCCCTAACTGTGAGGCAGGTTACATTTTTTAGGTAGATTTCGTAAAAAATACTACCTATTACATTCTACCCTAATTAGGAATTTCTGAAAATTTTTTGCAGATCTACACCGATCATGACTCTTAGAACCCAAAACCAACTCCCAGTTCAAAACTTTATCTATCTATATCACATTTTTATGGGCAGGATAGCTTCCATAATTCAGCACAAATTTCTTCCAAACTGATACATAAAATCAAGTGGCATAAAATCTCGGTCAAGTTCGTTAATGGGTAAAATATAACCAGGGGGAAGGGGGGGGGGGCAAGTGGGGAGGCTTTTTGTGAAAACATAAAAAACGCCGTAACTTCTTAATTTTGATGTATATCGAATCCGTTTAAAGTTATTATTACTTCAAGGAAAAGGGTCAAAAATTTATCTATGACAGATTTTCATTTCATTAAAAATGCCCCCAAGGGGGGATAAATAAGGGTATCAGAAGAAAAAAAAATCATAAATTCGTCAGTTCACAAGATATCAAATCCGCTTAAATTTATTATAAATCTTCTTAATATTATCTACAACTTTTATACTGACAAGTTTTTTATAGGACCAACGCTAAGGCAAAAGAAAAAAAAATGAAATAAAAACAAAAAAATCCCTGCTTTCTCCGCCTACAGGCAGAGGTATATTTCGAAGTGAACGCTCCCAACTGCCGCATTATGGCAAATAGGTCTTTCTTCTGCAATTCCCAATAAACAAGCGTCCCACGGTCTGCGTTTTCGAAATCTACTTGTGCCTGTAGGCCGAGCCGTCAGAGATATTTTTCTTTCGTTTTAATGTATAATATGTAAATTCAAAATTTTTACAGTTTTTTTAACTTTAAAACTATATATATGTAGGATTTCAGTTTTAACACTTCATTTGCTTTATGACGTGCATGATCATCAAATTAACTGACACTCTAGTGTACTATTATTATCCATGATTTTAATGCACGAGTTATAAATATCTTGGATCGCGAGATCAAGATTGGAATATCTTCAAAATTGAACAAGTGGGTAAGTGTGATCGAAGATCGCTCAAAGGGTTTCGTTTAATATTCCTTTCAAAACACTTTATCCTTTCTTTAATAAATCTAAATAAATATCATTTAGCAACCAAAAAAAAAAAAAAAAAAAAAAAAAAGTCATGTTTTTGTTTTTTATGAAGTAAAAATTTGCCGGTCTATTTTTTCGTTTTTTTGAGTGTCCAAAACCAGCATTATATTCTGACATAATAATATCTGTTACGCGGACTAAATGCGATATAAAACAATAATTTCAAAATTAAACATGTTATACACCTTCAAAATGTTAAAATATGCGAATATTTCCATAATCGGATTTTTATCATGATTCAATATGTTTCTCAAACTCATATATTTACTATTCTCTATTACTGATATTGATACTCGCTTTGTATTATTCTCAAACATCTGAAAAATTCGTTAAACTTCAAATAGGACGTCAGATTTTCTTTTTAATTCTCTAATAACGTGATATTAATCTGTTTTGTGTACATACACATACCCATACTTCTTGTATTATTGAGAAATCTTTGAAAATTTCCGTTTTTTTACCACTATGATGTCAATCATTTTTATTTCATATTAATCTTTTTTTCAATTGGTGAAACTTTTTATTTCAATTTCATTTTTCACGTGGAAATCGTCTGATATAAAATTAATTATTGTAGAAAGAATTTCATCGTGGATTTTTAATTTTTGGCATCTGCTATAACGAAAAATGTTTAAATTTAATAGCAAAAGGCTGTTAGAATTTTTTTTTAAATCTCTATTTATTAAAATAATACGAATTTTTCAAATTTTAATATTTTGAGCTCTTCATAGCTGGTATTTAGCTTATGTACGCAAAGTTTCAACTCCGTAAGTTACATAGTTTCTGAGAATGGTTCTGTGACAGACAGACAACGGAGCGGGAGTAATAGGGTTTCGTGAGATGAACGAAACTCTAAAAAAGAGCCAGTCTTCTAATTTTTGTTGTGAAGCAAGCATCGAAATGAATAATAGCCAGTAAAGGCGCTGTTAGGCCTAGTTGGTTTTTTGGTAAATAAATATATTGTATATGTTTGGCGAGAAGTGTATTCGCTGAAAAGAAATTGCTAGTAAAGCATTGTAGAATTATATTTCTAGGACTGTATTAAAGTTCATATTTTGTTATTCATCGTCTATTTGTTCATATAATTCCAGTAAATCAACTATTTACATATCTTTATCTAACATATATATAATAACAACAACAACGAAACGGCTTCCTGTTTAGTTTGTATTAGAGCACCTATAGTTACTTATAGGAGCCCTAATGGACCTTAATAAATAAATAATGCCTAAAGGGTCTTAGTTTGTATGAGAGTTTAAAATTTTTCTCACATGTTTACCCTTTAAAACAATCATACCTGAATCGAATGAGCATTACAATTGATACAAAATATTTATCAATAAAATTCTTATGATTTGAAAGAATTTTTTAGCATAACTTTTTAGTGCTCGCATTCCTAAAAAATACCTAAATTTTGGGAGGCACCAAGATTTCTAAAATTTTGCCATGCTCCCATAAAGAAAAAGAAATGTCAACCAATTACATAAATACTTTGTTTTTCTTATAAGATAAAAGAGAATCTTCCGCAATTCGGCTATTTCAAAATTTCATCTAAATTCCTCCCTGGGATTGGAATTTTGTTAAGTACAAGCCAGTGTCGACCAAATTGCTAAAAAGGGAGGCTTTCAGACAGGGCCCAACTTAGACTATCTAGAGTTCTGGGGCAAGCATTAATAGAGGGGTCCCGTTTATCTATCCATTAAAAATTTTCATGAATTTTGCTCAAGTGACTAATACTAAACTTCTTACATATTGTATGTATACATAAATTTCGTACTAAGTACACCGCAAAAAATAGTGTTGATTTTACAATATAATACTGGCATGCCAGCTGCCAGTATTATACCGTAAAATTAACAAGTAATAAACAGTAAAATAAGCATCAGTAATACGCTACAGCGCAAATTTTATGGTATAATACTGGCAGCTGGGGTGCTAGTATTATACTGTAAAATCACCACCTTTTTTTTTTTTTTTTTTTTTGCAGTGTACTATTCACATCTATATACAGGGTACCTCAAGAAACACGGTAATACCCTTAAGAGACGATAGAATACATATCATTTTTTTCGAGGGGGGGGGCGGGCTTATAGGAGTACAAGAGCAAATGTGAGCTGTTAAAGTTATCTATACTAATAAAAGAAAGTTTCGCTCTGTGTGTGTGTCTGTTGGCGATGCCTAGCAAAATCTAGCCAACCTAGAAGTCTGCAAATTTAGAATTAGGTAGTCCAAATCCTCTCCTGATGCACCTGAACCTCAGATTTTTAATATTTTGAAAATTAGAGTAGTTATTGATTAAAAACTGATTCCCAAATAAAAAATCTATCTGCCGGAAACATCTTGCGCATGCCCAGAAGCCATTTATTCGTTCCTCCGTTAAAAGATGAAACAAAGCGTGGGTCATTCCATTTCTTTTTCAGTTTTTCTAAATTCGTCATGGGCGAACGGCTGGAAATACGGAAAAACCGTCTACATATTCTCAAGTAATATACTTTTACGTCTCGAACGATCCGGTTAGTTAAAAAAAAATTCACATTTAACCGTTTCAAATAATAATAATCTGCTTATCGGTTTAGTTCGTTTTTCACCACCAGGGGGCGTTTTATTATCTCTGTTTCTATGGCCCGGATTACGACGGGGTATGGCTCATTTGACTCGACATCGAAAGCCTTGACGATTTCAGTTATGATCGTATAAACAGCTTGCGTCACCTGGTGGTGGAAGGTGGAACTAACGTATACTGCAGCGCGTGCGCAGCACGACTGCTATACGGTGCCGCAGGCAGCGGGGACCCGAACCGGAGGTTCGTTCAGTTTGAGATTTATACTATTCGATGTGCAATTTAAGGGATTATCCGGTGCGTGCGTAGCACGACCGGTATACGATGCCGAAGGCAGCGGGATCCAGGGTCGGAGGTTCGTTCGGTTAGAGATTTCTACTATTCAATGTGCAAATTAAGTGATTATCCGATACCGAAGGCAGCGTGGACCCGGGTCGGTGGTTCGTTCGCCTCGAGGGGGATGCGAGCCGGTGAATACAAAAGTTTTGAGGCACCGATGTAAATTAGGGGCCCGCTGGCGGGCGAAGCCAGCTAGTCTACTATATTATTAATGTTCGAAAACGACGCCTCTCTGTCTGCCTATTGTTTCTGTCTGTAACTCAAAAAACTTTTCTCACAGACGGAGTAGAGAGGCACTAAAGGTATCAAAATACGCAGGAAAATTCGAGAAATCCATTCTTTCAGGTTTCGAAAAAATCCGCCGGTAATTAGAAAATATATTAATTAAACACATTAAAAACTCATTAAAAATTGCGCGAAAAGAACAATTTTTATCCAATCTGCAGCTGCGTTTGATAAAAATTATTTCCAAGCAAGAAAGAGACAGTGTATGCGACTAAAAATACGGAAGTAGGGTTTTAAAATGGGCATGCAAATTATAAGATCTAATTCACCTACAGTTTTAAAAATAACACCGCATGAATCATCTCTCTCTCCACATTAAAAGATCGTAAAAATTAAGGAAATCCATCCATTAGAACCAAAGATATTAATTATTATTTCTTTAATTTGATTGCATAAAAATTATTCCTTTTAACTTACTTCTTTCAGAGCCAGACATTGGGACGTCTAGCTGTCTAGAAGGATGAAAGATATGAAACCAGTTTAAGTGGGGTTATTATAGGCTATATAAAATTATTAAAAATATTGAATTTAAGGACTTGAAAATTATGTAACCCTTCGTTATATGAAATGCCGAGTCCAAAAAATTAATTTTCGTAAAAATCGGATATTAATTCCTGAAGATATCAATTTAAAAAGTTTTAATTTTGTGTGGAAAAAAAGACGAGTTTTAATTGTGATACTGCGGCGGATGGTTTTCTCGGTGACAGATCGTCTGGCAAATACTTTATTTCCGAAAGATAGGTAAACGCACTAGGGCTTTTAGACATTGTTAATTTTTTTTTTAATTATTGCATTTATCGATTTGAAATGTATGCATCCACGTGTATTTTTGAACAAGGATTCTAAATATGTAATTTTGGTTTTTCACCGATAATTAGGAAGGGAAATATCAATTAAAAACCCTTTAACAAAGCAATTCATTTCTAAAAAATTGACACGTGATCTGATATTTCAGAGAATGAAACATTTTGATAAAAAACCGAATTTTCTTTATACTAAGAGATTTTGGGCCCTGTTATTTTTTTAATTAATATTATTGGATTTATCGATTTTAAATTTATGCATCCATGTTTAGATTTTTACGAGGATTCTAAATATGTAAATTTGGTTTTCCTCCGATAATTAGGAAGGAATTTACAATTATTTTTTTATTTAATTATCAGACAGCTTAAAATTCAATGCCAGATATTAAGGCCACTCTACCCCCAGATTAAAGGAAATATAATAAGGCGATTTGTTTGAAGCTTTAAGATATTTTATAACACGTAACATAAATTTTAAAAATGAGGCCTCGTCGAAAAATATGGGAAGAGGGGAAAGCCTTGCCCTGGGGGGGGGGGGGGTACATTTCTAAATTTTGAACACACCCCTCATGTGATACATCGTTGGAAAGGTCTGTGACCGCTTAATCATATTATGCATCTCCGGTGTCCATCCCCCCACTTTGCCGCTCAAGGGGGCTCTTTTCTAAATTTTGCCGATACCCCTCATGTGATATATCGTTGGAAAGGTCTGTGACCGCTTAATCCTATTATGCATCTACGGTGTCCACCCCCCCCCCCCCCCACTTCCCCCCCTAAGAGGTGTACTTTTCTAAATTGTGCACACACCCCTCATGTGATATATCTTTGGAAAGATCGGTCACCACTTAATCATATTATGCAGCACGACTGCTATACGGTGCCGCAGGCAGCGGGGACCCGAGTCGGAGGTTCGTTCAGTGAGAGGTTCATGCCATTCGATGTGCAAATTAAGGGATTATCCGGTGCCGAAGGCAGCGAGGAACCGGTTCGGAGGTTCGTTCGGTTAGAGATTTATGCTGTTCGATGTGCAAATTACGGGACTATTCGGTGCCGAAGGCAGCGAGTACCCGGGTCGGAGGTTCGGTCGGTTAGAGGTTTATACTATTCGATGTGCAAATTAAAGGATTATCCGGTGCGTGCGTAGCACGATCGGTATACGGTTCCGAAGGCAACAGGGACCCGAGTCGGAGGTTTGCTCGGTTCGAGGATTATCTTATTCGAGGTTTTACAAGATTCGAGGCACCGATATAAATTAGGGGCCCGCTAGCGGGCGAAACTAGCTAGTCACTAATATTAAGCGCGGTAAACGTCTGTGTGTGTGTGTGTGTGTGTGTGTGTGTGTCTGTGCACTCCGCCTTTGTACCCGCAAAGGCTCCTGGACTAATCGACGCACCGACGGCGGACGCGTACCGAAAAATTCGCAAAAAAGGCGCGACGCTCAAGTTTCGATCGGGTCGGGCCTCCGACCCGGACCCGGGGCGTTATTAATGAGCGAAGGTGTTTTAATTACCGACCGAAACCGAACTGGAAAAAGAATCGAAAAAAATTTCCGTTTTGATAATCGCAGACATCCAAATCGTCGCTTTTTAACGCATCATCGAATTAAAAAAAATGTACCGGAGGTATCGATCCGAAAATCGGGGTACGCACGCGGCCGATTTTTGTCGTTCCAAAACGTCAAATTTTTTGAAATTCGGACCGTAACTTTTCTTTATTTCGGCCAAAAACTGACCAGACATCCAACATCGACCCCAGACGTGAAAAAAGGTTGCCGTAAAGAAAGCAGTGTCGACAGATACAAGATCAAATCGCCCCACTCCTTTTGAAACAAGTGGAAATAATGACTCTACATTCGCGAAAATTTGCTAACACGTGTATAAAAAAACCGCGAATTCAACAAAAAAAAATTCGTAAAAATCGACCAGTAATTTTTGAAGATATCAATTAAAACTCATTAATGACACGGCAAATGAATTTATTTCTATTCCGGAGAGACAGCTTCTTTTTTATTTCAACATTCAACGCAGACGAATCGTCTGTGGATAAGTCATTTCTGAAAGAGATAAAATAGTCACATGACTTTCAACTGCGTTCTTTCAGAGGGGGGGGGGGCATTTCCGAATCTAAGGGGCGCATTAATTCTAAACTTTGACAGGGCGACTCAAAATGGATTCTGCTTTCAGAATATCTAAAAATTATTCTCATATCTTCATTAGGAGCCGATATATTATTTTATTGTGTAATTAATCATCGTTATTTGTATAATTAAAGCAAAAGAACGATTTCTTTTACAGAGCCGGCTAGATATTACGATTTTAAGAAGTAGGCCGCGTCTAAAAACTGCCATAACGAGTATCTTAAGTTTTTGTTTTAGAGTGGCAACCAGATATTAAGATAGGGAAAAGCGGGCTTCGCCCGTTATCGATTTTTTTTTCCGTTTTAAGTTTTCCTACAGGTCCCTGTCTTTGAACAAGAAGTCTGGTAGTCTAAATAAGTTGTTTGACATCAGATTTTTTTTTCCGGCAGTCTAATTCAGTTGTTTAAGGAAAAGCAGTGTCCTCCCCCCCCCTTCAAGTTTTTTTATCTTAACTGTGGGGTTCTAGAGGTTCGTTCAGTTCGAGGTTTATCTTATTCGAGGTTTATTTTTTCTATTTGCGCCACCTGGTGGCGAAAGGTGGAACTAACGTATACTGCAGCGCGTGCGCAGCACGACTGCTATACGGTGCCGCAGGCAGCGGGGACCGAAATCACCCACTCGTGGACAGCCACCCCGAGCCGGAGGTTCGTTCAGTTAGAGGTTTATACTATTCTATGTGCAATTTAAGGGATTATCCTGTGCGTGCGTAGCACGGTCGGTATACGGTGCCGAAGGCAGCGGGTACCAGGGTCGGAACGACTGCTATACGGTGCCGCAGGTAGCGGGGACCTGAGCCGGAGGTTCGTTCAGTGACAGGTTTATACTATTCTATGTGCAATTTAAGGGATTATCCGGTGCCGAAGGCAGCGGGGACCAGGGTCGGAGATTAGTTCAGTTAGAGGTTTATACTATTCGATGTGCAAATTAAGGGATTATGCAAATTATGGGATTATCCGGTGCGTGCGTAGCACGACCGGTGTACGGTGCCGAAGGCAGCGGGGACCCGGGTCGGAGGTTCGTTCGGTTCGAGGGGGATGCGAGCCGGAGAATACAAAAGTTTCGACCGGTACACGGTGCCGAAGGCAGCGGGGACCAGGGTCGGAGATTAGTTCAGTTAGAGGTTTATACTATTCGATGTACAAATTAAGGGATTATGCAAATTATGGGATTATCCGGTGCGTGCGTAGCACGACCGGTGTACGGTGCCGAAGGCAGCGGAGACCCGGGTCGGAGGTTCGTTCGGTTCGAAGGGGATGCGAGCCGGAGAATACAAAAGTTTCGAGGCACCGATGTAAATTAGGGGCCCGCTGGCGGGCGAAGCCAGCTAGTCCCTAATATTAAGCGCCGTAAACGTCTGTGTGTGTGTGTGTGTGTGTGTGTGTGTGTCTGTCTGTGCACTCCGCCTTTGTACCCGCAAAGGCTCCCGGACTAATCGACGCACCGACGGCGGACGCGTACCGAAAAATTCGCAAAAAAGGCGCGACGCTCAAGTTTCGATCGGGTCGGGATTCCGACCCGGACCCGGGGAGTTATTAATGAGCGAAAGTGTTTTAATTACCGACCGAAACCGAACTGGAAAAAGAATCGAAAAAACCACAAAGTTTCGCCTCCGAAAAGGTTTGCCGGTGGAGACGATTCTCGAAAAAGGCAGGGTTGCCAGGAGCAAATTAAGCCCCAAACCGCAGTGCGGGTTTTTAAACCGACCCGGATCTACGGAAGTCGGGGGGTCAGAAATTCGGAAACGGGACAGACAGATTCAGGAGAGCATTTGCTTTCAGAAATTCGAAAAATCATTCCCGTACGACCATTAGAACTTAAAAAATCCTTTAAAAATCGATCAATAAAAAATAATTTTTTAATTCTTTCGGCGCGGCATGTCGAGACCGCAGACCGCCTGGAACGCAGATGTTTGGAAGGAAGAAAGAGCAAATTCACCTGACAGCTTTCATGTAATGCTCAAGTCCGTTTTCGAAAAACAATGAAAGAATTAATCTCTGGACCCCAAAATCGGCCATCACACGTAAAAAAAAATCCTGATTTCAACAAAAAAAAGATTGTACAATTCGACCAGCAAAATCGGAAGATATGAATTAAAAACCGGTTAATGAAGCAATCTATTTCTAATCATTTGTAACCAATGCAGAAAAACGACACGTGACCGGATATTTTCAGACAAGAGGAATATTTTCAAGAGTAGAGTCGCAATTTTTTTACGGTGGTCACGTGACGTTCAATTGGGTTTTTTTCAGAGGGGTCCCAATCTCTGATTCTAAGAGGCGCAGAAATTCCAAACTTTGACAGGGCGACGCTAAATGGATTCTGCTTTCAGAATATCTAAAAATTATTGTCATATCTTCATTACGAGCCGATATATTATTTTATTGTATAATTAATCATCGTTATTTGTATAATTAAAGCAAAAGAAAGATTTCCATTACAGTGCCGGCTAGATATTACGATTTTAAGAAGTAGGCCGCGTCTAAAAACTGCATTACGAGTATTTTCAGTTTTTGTTTTAGAGTGACAACCACATATTATGATAGGAAAAAGCGGGCTTCGCCCGTTATCGATTTTTTTTTTTTTTTTTTTTTTTTTTTTTTTTTTTTTTTTTTAGTTTTAAGTTTTTCTACAGCTCACTGTCTTTGAACTAGAACTCAGGTAGTCTACATAAGTTGTTTCAGGAAAAGCAGTGTCATCGCCAACCCCCCCCCCCCCGCTTTTCTCTTTTAACTGTGGTCCGTTTCTATAACTAAGAAACTATGTTACGGATGTCCACCAAACTGATTCCAAACATCATAATTAAAGTAATAAGGACCCCCTATCCAGATATTATGATAGGGATAGGCCCGCTGGCGGGCGAAGCCAGCTAGTCCCTAATATTAAGCGCGGTAAACGTCTGTGTGTGTGTGTGTGTGTGTTTCTGTCTGTGCACTCCACCTTTGTACCCGCAAAGGCTCCGGGACCAGGCGACGCACGGACGGCGGACGCGGACCGAAAAATTCGCAAAAAAGGCGCGACGCTCAAGTTTCGATCGGGTCGGGATTCCGACCCGACCCGGGGAGTTATTAATGAGCGAAAGTGTTTTAATTACCGACCGAAACCGAACTGGAAAAAGAATCGAAAAAAATTTCCGTTTTGATAATCGCAGACATCCAAATCGTCGCTTTTTAACGCATCATCGAATAAAAAAAAATCTACCGGAGGTATCGATCCGAAAATCGGGGTACACACGCGGCCGATTTTTGTCGTTCCAAAATGTCAAATTTTTTGAAATTCGGACCGTAACTTTTCTATATTTCGGCCAAAAACTGACCAGACATCCAACATCGACCCCAGACGTAAGAAAAGGTTGCCGTAAAGAACGGAGGGTCGACAGATCCGAGATCAAATCGCCCCATTCCTTTTTGAAACAAGTGGAAATAATGACTCTACATTCGCGAAAATTTGCTAACACGTGTATAAAAAAATCGCAAATTCAACAAAAAAAAATCGTAAAAATCGACCAGTAATTTTTGAAGATATCAATTAAAACTCATTAATGACACAGCAAATGAATTTATTTCTATTGCGAAGAGACAGCTTATTTTTTATTTCAATATTCAACGGAGACAAATCGTCTGTGGATAAGTCATTTCTGAAAGAGATAAAATAGTCACGTGACTTTCAACTGCGTTTTTTCAGAGGGGGGCCCATTTCCGAATCTAAGGGGCGCATTAATTCCAAACTTTGACAGGGCGACTCAAAATGGATTCTGCTTTCAGAATATCTAAAAATTATTCTCATATCTTCATTAGGAGCCGATATATTATTTTATTATATAATTAATCATCGTTATTTGTATAATTAAAGCAAAAGAAAGATTTCTATGACAGTGCCGGCTAGATATTACGATTTTAAGAAGTAGGCCGCGTCTAAAAACTGCCATAACGAGTATCTTAAGTTTTTGTTTTAGAGTGGCAACCAGATATTATGATAGGGAAAAGCGGGCTTCGCCCGTTATCGATTTTTATTTTATTATTTTTTTTTTTCAGTTTTAAGTTTTCCTACAGGTCCCTGACTTTGAACAAGAAGTCCGGTAGTCTAAATAAGTTGTTTGACATCAGATTTTTTTTTCCGGCAGTCTAATTCAGTTGTTTAAGGAAAAGCAGTGTCCTCCCCCTCCCCCCTTCAAGTTTTTTATCTTAACTGTGGGGTTCTAGAGATTCGTTCAGTTCGAGGTTTATCTTATTCGAGGTTGATATTATGATAGGGAAAAGCGGGCTTCGCCCGTTATCGATTTTTTTTTTCAGTTTTAAATTTTCCTACAGGTCCCTGTCTTTGAACAAGACGTCCGGTAGTCTAAATAAGTTGTTTGACATCAGATTTTTTTTTCCGGCAGTCTAATTCAGTTGTTTAAGGAAAAGCAGTGTCCTCCCCCCCCCCCCCCATTCAAGTTTTTTTTTATCTTAACTGTGGGGTTCTAGAGGTTCGTTCAGTTCGAGGTTTATCTTATTCGAGGTTTATTTTTTCTATTTGCGCCACCTGGTGGCGGAAGGTGGAACTAACGTATACTGCAGCGCGTGCGCAGCACGGCTGCTATACAGTGCCGCAGGCAGCGGGGACCGAAATCACCCACTCGTGGACAGCCACCCGTGAGGTATAGGAACAATAAGTCCACGAGGGGAAAAATAAACGCTACCCGACACCGATAGCACCCATCCGTTCCAACCCCCACCGCAGGAGGCGCCTGTTTATTAGATTTGAAACAATGAATATAATTACATAACAATAATAAAATATAAAAGGTAAAAAATAACAATTTTTTGCAAATTGAAAGATAAATATAAAATATTTTTGAAGTAGTATAAGTTCATGATGTCCTAAATTTATGGTATTTTAGTTCAGAAAGTCAATGGTCAGTTCAGTCAATTTTTTTTAAAATTCTTTCGTAATGAAAGAGAAATTTTTATTGAGAATATTATAATTCTCTTTTAACTTTTGAGAGTTTGAAGGATTGAAAATGATATTACGAAGGTTATATCTGAGAGTTTCGTTCTTATCAAAAGGGAAGTGATGGATCATAAGAGGGCAGCATCCGAATATGTAGTGAACTGCATCTCCTTCTGCTTTATCGCATGGACATCTAGGTGAGGCTCTTTTTCTTATTTTATGTAAGTATTGTGGGAAACTGCCATGGTTACTCAGATAATACGTCAGTGTTGGCTGTTTGCAGAGATAATTTGGATCGACTTTATTTATAATTTTATAGGTATCTCTGCCCTTATTACATGAGTCCCAAATGGCTTGCCAGTCAGAGATGGTTTTCTTTTTAAAATACAATTTTGCTATTGAAATGGGGAACAACAGATCTTTTCTTGATTGATATTGGTCTTGTAAGATGGCTTGCTTTGCTAGGAGATCAGCTCTTGCCCGAGTCAGAGCTTCGTTCAGTTAGAGGTTCATACCATTCGGCTGCCCGAACCGGAGGTTCGTTCAGTTAGAGGTTTATACTATTCTATGTGCAATTTAAGGAATTATCCGGTGCGTGCGTAGCACGGCCGGTATACGGTGCCGAAGGCAGCGGGGACCAGGGTCGGAACGACTGCTATACGGTGCCGCAGGCAGCGGGGACCCGAGCCGGAGGTTCGTTCAGTTACAGGTTTATACTATTCTATGTGAAATTTAAGTTATTATCCGGTGCGTGCGTAGCACGACCGGTATACGGTGCCGAAGGCAGCGGGGACCAGGATCGGAGATTAGTTCAGTTAGAGGTTTATACTATTCGATGTGCAAATTAAGGGATTATGCTAATTATGGGATTATCCGGTGCGTGCGTAGCACGACCGGTGTACGGTGCCGAAGGCAGCGGGGACCCGGGTCGGAGGTTCGTTCGGTTCGAGGGGAATGCGAGCCGGAGAATACAAAAGTTTCGAGGCACCGATGTAAATTAGGGGCCCGCTGGCGGGCGAAGCCAGCTAGTCACTAATATTAAGCACGGTAAACGTCTGTGTGTGTGTGTGTGTGTGTGTGTGTCTGTGCACTCCGCCTTTGTACCCGCAAAGGCTCCCGGACTAATCGACGCACCGACGGCGGACGCGGACCGAAAAATTCGCAAAAAAGGCGCGACGCTCAAGTTTCGATCGGGTCGGGATTCCGACCCGGACCCGGGGAGTTATTAATGAGCGAAAGTGTTTTAATTACCGACCGAAATCGAACTGGAAAAAGAATCCAAAAAAATTTCCGTTTTGATAATCGCAGACATCCAAATCGTCGCTTTTTAACGCATCATCGAATTAAAAAAAATGTACCGGAGGTATCGATCCGAAAATCGGGGACGCACGCGGCCGATTTTTGTCGTTCCAAAACGTCAAATTTTTTGAAATTCGGACCGTAACTTTTCTTTATTTCGGCCAAAAACTGACCAGACATCCAACATCGACCCCAGACGTGAAAAAAGGTTGCCGTAAAGAATGCAGTGTCGACAGATACGAGATCAAATCGCCCCACTCCTTTTTGAAACAAGTGGAAATAATGACTCTACATTCGCGAAAATTTGCTAACACGTGTATAAAAAAACCGAGAATTCAACAAAAAAAAATTCGTAAAAATCGACCAGTAATTTTTGAAGATATCAATTAAAACTCATTAATGACACGGCAAATGAATTTATTTCTATTCCGGAGAGACAGCTTCTTTTTTATTTCAACATTCAATGCAGACGAATCGTCTGTGGATAAATCATTTCTGAAAGAGATAAAATAGTCAAGTGACTTTCAACTGCGTTCTTTCAGAGGGGGGGGGGCATTTCCGAATCTAAGGGGCGCATTAATTCTAAACTTTGACAGGGCGACTCAAAATGGATTCTGCTTTCAGAATATCTAAAAATTATTCTCATATCTTCATTAGGAGCCGATATATTATTTTATTGTGTAATTAATCATCGTTATTTGTATAATTAAAGCAAAAGAAAGATTTCTTTTACAGTGCCGGCTAGATATTACGATTTTAAGAAGTAGGCCGCGTCTAAAAACTGCCATAACGAGTATCTTAAGTTTTTGTTTTAGAGTGGCAACCAGATATTACGATAGGGAAAAGCGGGCTTCGCCCGTTATCGATTTTTTTTTTTTTTTTTTAGTTTTAAGTTTTTCTACAGCTCACTGTCTTTGAACTAGAACACAGGTAGTCTACATAAGTTGTTTGAGGAGGAAAAGCAGTGTCATCGTCAACCCCCCCCCCCCCCCCCGCTTTTTTCTTTTAACTGTGGTCCGTTTCTATAACTAAGAAACTATGTTACGGATGTCCACGAAACTGATTCCAAACATCATAATTAAAGTAATAAGGACCCCCTATCCAGATATTATGATAGGGAAAAGCGGGCTTCGCCCGTTATCGATTTTTTTTTTTAAGTTTTAAGTTTTTCTACAGGTCCCTGTCTTTGAACTAGAACTCAGGTAGTCTAAATAAATTCGACTCGACATCGATAGAGCTTACCGATTTTATTTCGTTTTTTCACCACCAGGGGGCGCTTTCCTATCTTCGGTTCTACGGGCATGAAAACGACGGGGTATGGCTCATTCGACTCGACATCGAAAGTCTTAACGATTTCAGTTATGATCATATAAACAGATTGCGCCACCTGGTGGCGGAAGGTGGAACTAACGTATACTGCAGCGCGTGCGCAGCACGACTGCTATACGGTGCCGCAGGCAGCGGGGACCCGAGCCGCAGGTTTTCGTTCAGTTAGAGGTTTATACTATTCCATGTGCAATTTAAGGGATTATCCGGTGCATGCGTAGCACGACCGTCATACGGTGCCGAAGGCAGCGGGGACGAAGCCAGCTAGTCCCTAATATTAAGAACGGTAAACGTCTGTGTGTGTTTCTGTCTGTCTGTGCACTCCCCGCTGTACACGCAAAGGCTCCGGGACAAATCGACGCACCGGCGGCGGACGCGGACCGAAAAATTCGGAAAAATAGCGCGGTGCTCAAGTTTCGATCGGGTCAGGATTCCGACCCGGACCCGGGGAGTTATTAATCGACGAAACTGTTTTAATTACGGACCGAAACCGAACTTGAAAAAGAATCGAAAAAAATTTCCGTTTTGATAATCGCAGACATCCAAATTGTCGCTTTTTAACGCATCATCGAATTAAAAAAAAACTACCGGAGGTATCGATCCGAAAATCGGGGTACACACGCGGCCGATTTTTGTCGTTCCAAAATGTCAATTTTTTTGAAATTCGGACCGTAACTTTTCTTTATTTCGGCCAAAAACTGACCAGACATCCAACATCGACCCCAGACGGGAAAAAGGTTGCCGTAAAGAATGCCGGGTCGACACATCCGAGATCAAATCGCCCCATTCCTTTTTGAAACAAGTGGAAATAATGCCTCTACATTCACGAACATTTGCTAACACGTGTATAAAAAAATCGCGAATTCAACAAAAAAAAATTCGTAAAAATCGACCAGTAATTTTTAAAGATATCAATTAAAACTCATTAATGACACGGCAAATGAATTTATTTCTATTCCAAAGAGGCAGCTGCTTTTTTATTTGAACATTCAACCCAGTCTGTGAATAAGTCATTTCTGAAAGAGATAAAATAGTCACGTGACTTTCAACTGCGTTTTTTCAGAGGGTGGGGGGGCCATCTCCGAATCTAAGGGGCACAGTAATTCCAAACTTTCACAGGGCGACGCAAAATTTTTTCTGCTTTCAGAATATCTAAAAATTATTCTCATATCTTCATTAGGAGCCGATATATTATTTTATTGTATAATTAATCATCGTTATTTGTATAATTAAAGCAAAAGAAAGATTTCTATGACAGTGCCGGCTAGATATTAGGATTTTAAGAAGTAGGCCGCATCTAAAAACTGCATTATTATTTTAAGTTTTAGTATTTTAAGTTTTTGTTTTAGAGTGGCAACCAGATATTAGGATAGGGAAAAGCGGGCTTCGCCCGTTTTTTCGATTTTTTTTTTTACTTTAGTTTTAAGTTTTTCTACAGCTCCAACCAGATATTATGATAGGGAAAAGCGGGCTTCGCCCGTTATCGATTTTTTTTTTTTTAGTTTTAAGTTTTTCTACAGCTCACTGTCTTTGAACTAGAACTCAGGTAGTCTACATAAGTTGTTTGAGGAAAAGCAGTGTCATCGCCAACCCCCCCTCCCCCGCCCCCCGCCCCCCGCTTTTTTCTTTTAACTGTGGTCCGTTTCTATAACTAAGAAACTATGTTACGGTTTTCCACCAAACTGATTCCAAACATCATAATTAAAGTAATAAGGACCCTCTATAACATTTTTAAAAGTTTCTGAGTTTATACCACTCTTTTCGAATAATAATATCAGATTTTATACTTTGGTTTCACATTATCTCGAGTTCTACGAGTCCAATCGGAACGCGGTTTGGCTCATTCGATTCGATATCGATAGAGGATACTAGAGCTTATCGGTTTTAGTTCGTTTTTCACAACCAGGGGGCGTTTTATTTTCTCTGTTTCTATGGCCCGGATTACGACGGGGTTTGGCTCTTTCGACTGGATTTTGACAGCTTTACAGATTTCGGTCATGTTCGTATAGAACACATTGCGCCCCCTGGTGGTGGAACGTGTAATTAAAGGATTTTTCAGCCAACTCGGGTTCTATGGGTCACATCACGACGCGGTTTGGCTCAATCGACTCGAAGTCGATAGAGGATACTACAGCTTATCGAATTTTGCTCCGAGTCTCACCACCAGGGGGCGCTTTCCTATCTCCGGTTCTACGGGCATGAAAACGACGGGGTATGGCTTATTCGACTCGGCATCGAAAGCCTTAACGATTTCAGTTATGATCGTATAAACAGATTGCGCCACCTGGTGGTGGAAGGTGGAACTAGCGTATACTGCAGCGCGTGCGCAGCACGACTGCTATACGGTGCCGCAGGCAGCGGGGACCCGAGCCGGAGGTTCGTTCAGTTAGAGGTTTATACTATTATATGTGCAATTTAAGGGATTATCCGGTGCGTGCGTAGCACGACCGGTATACGGTACCGAAGGCAGCGGGGACCCGGGTTGGAGGTGCGTTCGGTTAGAGATTTATACTATTCTATGTGCAATTTAAAGGATTATCCGGTGCGTGCGTAGCACGACCGGTTTACGATGCCAAAGGCAGCGGGGCAGGGTCGGAGATTCATTCAGTTAGAGGTTTATACTATTCTACGTGCAAATTAAGGGATTATCCGGTGCGTGCGTAGCACCACCGGTATACGTTGCCGAAGGCAGCGGGCACCCGGGTTGCAGGTTCGTTCGGTTAGAGGTTTATACTACACAATGTGCAAATTAAGGGATTATCCGGTGCCGAAGACACCGGGGACCCGGGTCGGAGGTTCGTCCGGTTCGAGGTTTTACAAGATTCGAGATTTTCTACAATTCGAGGCACCGATGTAAATTAGGGGCCCGCTAGCGGGCGGAGCCAGCTAGTCCCTAATATTAAGGACGGTAAACGTCTGTGTGTGTGTGCGTCTGTGCATTCCCGGTCTGTACACGCAAAGGCTCCGGGACGAATCGACGCACTGAAGGCAGACGCGGACCGAAAAATTGGGAAAAAAGGCGCGGATGGCAAGTTTGGCCCGGGTCGGGAGTCCGACCCGGACAGGGGGAGTTATTAATCGACGAAACTGTTTTAATTACGGACCGAAACCGAACTTGGAAAGGAATCGAAAAAAAATTCCGTTTTGATAATCGCAGACATCCAAATTGTCGCTTTTTAACGCATCATCGAATTAAAAAAAATCTACCAGAGGTATCGATCCGAAAATCGGGGTACACACGCGGCCGATTTTTGTCGTTCCAAAATGTCAATTGTTTTGAAATTCGGACCGTAACTTTTCCTTATTTCGGCCAAAAACTGTCCAGACATCCAACATCGACCCCAGACGGGAAAAAGGTTGCCGTAAAGTATGCCGGGTCGACACATCCGAGATCAAATCGCCCCATTCCTTTTTGAAACAAGTGGAAATATAGACTCTACATTCACGAAAATTTGCTAACACGTGTATAAAAAAATCGCGAATTCAACAAAAAAAAATTCGTAAAAATCGACCAGTAATTTTTAAAGATATCAATTAAAACTCATTAATGACACGGCAAATGAATTTATTTCTATTCCAAAGAGACAGCTGCTTTTTTATTTCAACATTCAACCCAGACTGTGAATAAGTCATTTCTGAAAGAGATAAAATAGTCACGTGACTTTCAACTGCGTTTTTTCAGAGGAAAGCCCATCTCCGAATCTAAGGGGCGCAGTAATTCCAAACTTTCACAGGGCGACGCAAAATTTTTTCTGCTTTCAGAATATCTAAAAATTATTCTCATATCTTCATTAGGAGCCGATATATTATTTTATTGTATAATTAATCAGGGGTCGGAGATTCGTTCAGTTAGAGGTTTATACTATTCGATGTGCAAATTAAGGGATTATCCGGTGCCGAAGGCAGCGGGGACCCGGGTTGGAGGTTCGTTCGGTTAGAGGTTTATACTACTCAATGTGCAAATTAAGGGATTATCCGGTGCCGAAGGCAGCGGGGACCCGTGTCGGAGGTTCGTCCGGTTCGAGGTTTTACTAGATTCGAGATTTTCTACAATTCGAGGCACCGATGTAAATTAGGGGCCCGCTGGCGGGCGAAGCCAGCTAGTCGGATAATTATTAATGTCCGTGAACGTCTGTGTGTGAGTGAGTGAGTGTGTGCGTCTGTGCATTCCCGGTCTGTACACGCAAAGGCTCCGGGACGAATCGACGCACTGAAGGCGGACGCGGACCGAAAAATTCGGAAAAAAGGCGCGGATGTCAAGTTTGGGCCGGGTCGGGAGTCCGACCCGGACCCGGGGAGTTATTAATCGACGAAACTGTTTTAATTACCGACCGAAACCGAACTTGGAAAAGAATTCAAAACAGCAAAAAGTTCGCCCGGGACGAGGGTTGCCAGTCTCTGTCGGGCCGGGGAAGGAAAAGGCAGCGGGTTCCCAGGGAGCAATTTAAGCCCCAAACCGCAGTGCAGGTCCGACCCGTATCTCCGGAAGTCGGGGGGGCCAGAAATTCGGAAGTCGTACGTACGCAACCGGGATGTCGTCAGGTTTCATAAATTCGAAAAAATCATTTCCGTACGACGATTAGAACCGAAAAAATCCTTTAAAAATCGATTGATAAAAAATAATTCTTTAATTCATTCAACACCGCAGGTGAAATATACCGCAGACGTTATGGGGCGACAAGATATCTGCAGAGCGGAGAGGCAAGGAGCAATTTCTTTTCCACATGTCATGTGAGTTTTAACTGGACGCTTTCCAGCGTATTTCAGAAAATCCTCAAAAATCGTCACATCGTCTCGAAAATTTACAAACGGGAGTAAAAAAAAATCGCGAATTTTTGAAGCTAAAATTCATAAAATTCGAACAGTAACTTTTAAAGATATCAATTAAAACTCATTAATGAAACTTAAAATGATTTTATTTGCATTCCAAAAAGACATCTGCTTTTTTTTTCAAACAGTCAATCCAGACAATTCGTCTTTAAATATTTTATTTTCTGAAAGAGATAAAATGGTGCATTTGCTTTTTTAATACGCTGTATAAAATTTTCTAATTATCGGATTTTCGATTCTGAACTATGTGCTTCCTTGCTCAGAGTGGGCTGACATTCCAGGGATTAAAAAAAATTTCGATTTCGGACCATAATTTTGGATTTTAGCAAAATCCCGATTTTTGTATAGGGGAAAAAAAAAAAAGAAGCTAAGGAGGAAAAGTGGGCTTCGCCCGTTATCGAATCGGGACGGTTGCTGTAATTAAGACATATTTGTACATTTGTATTATTTTTGAGGAAACCAATTCCATTTCAACAAATTTAATATTTTTAAATGTTTGATTGTTTATATGTATAGAAAAATAACCACTATTTTCGATTAGTAAAAAGCGGGCTTCGCCCGTTATCGAATCCGGACGGTTTATGTAATTAAGACATCAGATTTTTTTTTTCTTTTCCGGCAGTCTAATTCAATTGTTTAAGGAAAAGCAGCGTCCTCGCCCCCCCCCCCCTTTCAAGTTTTTTTTATCTTAACTGTGGTCCGTTTCTATAACTCAGAAACTATGTTACGAATTTCCCCCAAACTGATTCCAAACATCAGAATTGAAGTAATAAGGACCCTCTATAACATTCGTATAGAACACATTGCGCCCCTTGGGGGTGGAAGGTGTAATCAAAGGATTTTTCAGCCAACTCGGGTTCTATGGGTCACATCACGACGCGGTTTGGCTCAATCCACTCGACATCGATAGAGGATAGATACTAGAGCTTATCGGTTTTAGTTCGTTTTTCACCACCAGGGGGCGTTTTATTATCTCTGTTTCTATGGCCCGGATTACGCCGGGGTATGGCTCATTTGACTCGACATCGAAAGCCTCAACGATTTCAGTTATGATCGTATAAACAGTTTGCGCCACCTGGTGGCGATGATATTGTTTACTTTTTTAGGTAGATTTCGTAAGAAATACTACCTATTACATTCTCACCTAAGTTGGAAATTTTGAAAAATTTTTGCAGATCTACGCCGATTATGACTCCCAGAACCCAAAACCACCCCCAGTTCAAAAGTTTATATCTATCTATCTATCTATCTATCTATCTATCTATCTATCTATGTCACTTTTTCCTGACCACGATAACTGGAAAAATTATGCATAAATCTCTTCCAAACTGATACATAAAATCAAGGGTCATAAAATCTCGGTCAAGTTCGTTAATGGGCAAAATGGAACCAAGGGGGGGGATATGGGGGGGCTTTTTGTGAAAACAGATAAATCCTCATAATTTCTTTATTATTATACGTATCGAATCCGTTTAAAGTTATTATTACTTCTAGGAAAAGGGCCGAAAATGTATGTATGACAGATTTTTGATATAATTAAAAATGGCCCCAAGGGGGGGAAAAAAGGGGGGTTTTAGAAGAAAAAAAATCATAGCTTCGTCAATTCACAAGATATCAAATCCGCGTAAATTTATTATTAATCCTCTTAGTATTATCTAAAACTTTTATAGTGACATGTTTTTTATAGGACCAACCGTTATAGCAAAAAAAAAATTAAAACCAAAACAAACCCCTACCGGCTCCGCCTGCAAACAAGTTATTTTTCGAAGTAGGCGGTTCCAACTCCCGCATCTTTTCGAAACTGACACATAAAATCAAGGGTCATAAAATCTCGGTCAAGTTCGTTAATGGGCAAAATCGAACCAAGGGGGGGAAATGGGGGGGCTTTTTGTGAAAACAGAAAAATCCTCATAATTTCTTTATTATTATACGTATCGAATCCGTTTAAAGTTATTATTACTTCTAGGAAAAGGGCCGAAAATGTATGTATGACAGCTTTTTGATATAATTAAAAATGGCCCCAAGGGGGGGGGAAGGGGGGTTTTAGGAAAAAAAAATCATAGCTTCGTCAATTCACAAGATATCAAATCCGAGTAAAATTATTGTTAATCCTCTTAGTATTATCTAAAACTTTTATATTGACAAGTTTTTTATAGGACCAACCGTTATAGCAAAAAAAAAATTAAAAACAAAACAAATCCCTGCCGGCCCCGCCTGCAAACAAGTTATTTTTCGAAGTAGGCGGTTCCAACTCCCGCATCTTTTCGAAACTGATACATAAAATCAAGGGTCATAAAATCTCGGTCAAGTTCGTTAATGGGCAAAATCGAACCAAGGGGGGGGGGAAATGGGGGGGCTTTTTGTGAAAACAGAAAAATCCTCATAATTTCTTTATTATTATACGTATCGAATCCGTTTGACGTTATTATTACTTCTAGGAACAGTGCCAAAAACTTATGTATGACAGATTTTTGATATAATTAAAAATTGCCTTAAGGGGGGGAGGGAAGGGAGGTTTTAGAAGAAAAAAATTCATAACTTCGTCAATTCCCAATATTTCAAATCCGCTTAAATATATTATAAATCCTCTTAATATTATCTAAAACTTTTATATTGACGTGTTTTTTATAGGATCAACTCTTATAGCAAAAAAAAAAAAAAAAAAAAAAAAAAAAAAAAAAAAAAAATCCTTACTGGCTCCGCCTGCAAACAAGTTTCGTTTCGAAGTGTTCGGTTCCAACTGCAGCATCATCGCAAAAAGGTCATTTCTTCCGCAATTCCCGACAAACAGGCTCCCCACGTTCTGCGTCTTCGAAATCTACCTGTGCCTGTAGGCCGAGCCGTCAGGGATTTTTTTTTACATTGCAAAGTTGCCATACGAGAAATACAATTTTCGATGATTCACCTATTATAACACATGTAGATAATAATTTTATTTATAGTTTATCATTTTTTTTACAGTATCCCGTTTCTGTTAAAAACTTCACATAATATCTTTGATAAATTTTATGACACCTTGGTTTGTGGTTGGTTGGTTGCCAACATTGAAATTAAGCAAAGGCAAGAGACGAGAACTCCGGTAGTCTAAATAAGTTGTTTGAGGAAAAGCAGTGTTATCGCGCACCAACTAAGAAACGAATCCGGACGGTTTATGTAACTAGGACTTCCCTCAAAGGGATTAGTCTGAGTGATATTGCTGAGAACATAAAGTTAACAATTACGATATAAAGAAGATATCAACAAGAATCTAAGTGAATATACAGCATATGATAGACAAGAGATAGATAAAGATACAACATATGAAAAATAGCAAATTAAATGATATAATTACAAAATATCATATATAAATTCATATACTGTTATGTTTTCATATGCATTTTTTTATAACATTTGGCAAATAATCTCATTTTCTTAAGCGGGAATTGCTCAGAACTTAAAAAAAAAAAAAAACGCCGGATCTTTTAAAACGATATTTTTAAAGTCACATAATCAGATTTGCAGCCAATAGCGTATTTTAGCAAGCGTAGTTTAACGCAAATTTAATTTAATTTTTGCAACATTTTCTTTGTGACAAATATCTAAATAAAATATTAAAAAATAAAATATTAAATATTGAAATATTAAATCAAATATTTAATATTTGAATTAAAAAAATTTCTTTTGTTTATTTGTATAACTATTTATAGAAACTCGTATACTTCAAACCACATTGATAACATGCTTTGCTACAAACGTGTCTACCAGTCTAACTACTCGTATGTCTTAGCTGCGTCTCTCTCCGAACTCGTCTGTCTACTGTCTCTCTACTCTTCTGTATACCCGTCTCAGTATCCGTCTGTCTTTCTACCCGACTCTTTAATCGTGTCTCTACCTGTCTCGCTTCCCGTTACACTACTCGTCTATCAACACGTCTGTCTGTCTATATACCGCTCTCTCTACCCGTCTGTCAAGTCGTCTCTGTACTCGTCTCTCTATCCACCACGCTACCCGTCTCCCTACCCATCTCACTACCCCTCTGTCAACCCTTTTTTGCACCTGCCTCGCTACCCGTCTGTCTATTCGTTTCGCTACCCGTTAGCTTATCTCTGTCGCTATACGTCTCTCTACCCGCCTGTCTACCCGTTTGTTTACACGTCTATCTATTTATCGCCAACTCTTCCCAATATTTAAACAATTTAGTAAACGGAAGCCGTTTATCTGTTATTAAATGCAAACAGGAGTAATTTATCTAAAGAGTGTAATCAGATGCAATTTTTTTAAATACATACATAAACCAGCATAATAATTCACCAGGTTTATTTTCATAGTAGTTTATGTCATTTGACAGTAAATCTCAACTTCTTCAACCCGAACTGCGTCAAGCTTTTTAAAAAAGTCCCAAGGTCCGGATAACTGGGAAGGGGAATTGTCCTCAGGGCTATTAGATACATGTTATTCAGTTAAGTGAAAGTTTCGTAATCGGGTTCGCAGCCAATTTCTTATGTCAGAAAGGGTGGCTTCACGCCATTTTAAATTCATTTCTGTAACTTTCTTTTTCTTTTTTTGGTGGGTGGTGGTGGTGGGGGGGAGGGTTCCAAATATATACACTTAAATTCAAACTTTTGCCCCCATGTTAATATTAGTGTTGTTTGTATTATCAATTAATACTTTGTTGATCGAGCTTCATTCGAAACAAATGTAAAAGACTTCTGCAGTTTTTTTTTTCTAGGAGAAAATTCCGTAATCTAAGCTAATCGGGGAATTTAATATCATTATTGTTTCTAACTCTTATAGAGTTAAAACAATATTGTTGCTAGCATTACTCTTGTTTGTGACCAACCTCTTCTGTGTATCTGAATAGGGAAAAGATCCGTATCATGTACTGGTTGGTGCCAAAGGCAGTTGTAGAATCTTACAAATTTTTCTAGAGAGCGGAAAAACATGTTTTTTAAAATATTTACAAATATACGTTTATTAAACCATGTTTTTGAGCCATTTTAAAAAATTAAGTACGGTGCTAAAATAAAATTTTATTGCCATTTTCGATATTTTAATAAGAAATGAAAATACATAACAAACAAATTTAACAAAACTAAGCCATTTTTGGGTACTTCTCTATTATCCCGTCGACCACTTTTCATAACAAAAAACTATCGCCAAACTAAGATTAAACGCCAAAAATACAGTCCCATTTACTTTATGCCAGAAGCATTATACGTATTTGTTATGCCATCAAGTGGTTTTTAATTAGACATTTGCGTGTATTTTTCATTATGTTTTACTGATTTATTAGTTATTTCATTCATTAAAGTAACAATTGTGTCCTTAAATTCTTATATTTTATTTATTTTGATATTTCAATGGCAACGTTCTCCCGTTTATTTAGCGTTACAGTTTGGCGATAGTTTTTTGTTATGAAAAGTGGTCGACGGGATAATAGAGAAGTACCCATTTTTTGTGATAAATAATTGTTATTGCCAGGGGGACAAATTGTAAACAATTAATAAGCGAACTAAAAAAATTACCGGAAAAAACTTGTGGGAATCTCAAGAAAGAAATATCTGATATAAATAGCATTTAAAATCTTAAAATGGAGAAGTGGTCCGTATAAAAATGCAAAACATTATACACCTGATATAAGAGTTTTTTAATTTTTTTATATTTCCGAAAGCACAGATAAAAGGGTAAAAATCCCGGCACAGATGCCATATACTCACCACCTTGGCGCGATTTTTCCCCCTCCCCTTTGGCGAAAACTGTTTGTTGTGTTTGTTTACTTTTATTTTTTATTTTAATTCTATAGATTATTTTTATATGTATATCAATATTAATTTAGGCACAGATGTCATATACGCACCAGATTGGCGCGATTTTTCTCCCGCCAATTTGGCGAAAACTTTGTTTTTGAATATTAGTTACAAATACCATACAATAATAGCATGTAATTTTTTATTTCAATATAAAAATAAAATAACGCAATAAATGAAATAGCTCCTATTATTCAAAAATGGGAAATAAAAATAAATAAATGATAGTTTGATATAAATAAATATTGATATATATAATAAAAACAATTTATAGAATTAAAATAAAAAATAAAAGTTAATAAACAACAATTGAAACAAAATAACCGGGTTACCATGTGAGGCATAAAATTGCCATTTTGTTGTAATCGCGCCAATGTGGTGCGTATATGACATCCGCGCCTTTATTTATATCAAACTATTATTTATTTATTTTTATTTCCTTTTTTAAAATAATAGAAGCTGTTTCATTTATTACGTTATTTTATTTTTATATTGAAATAAAAAATCACGTGTACTATTTGTCACACTATTTGTAACTAATATTCAAAAACAAAGTTTTCCCCAAGCTGGTGGCGGGAAAAATCGAGCCAACGCGGTGCGTATATGACATCTGTGCCTTGTTTCATTTCACATAGAGGTACTGCTCTATTATCCCGTCGACCACTTTTCATAACAAAAAACTATCGCCAAACTGTTAGATTAAACGCCAAAAATGCAGTCCCATTTACTTGATATCAGAAGCATTATACGTGTTTGTTACGTCATCAAGTGGTTTTTAACGCGACATTTGCGTGTATTTTTCATTATGTTTTACTGATTTATTAGTTATTTCATTCATTAAAATAACAATTGTGTCCTTAAATTCTTATATTTTATTTATTTATGTATTTTGATATTTCAATGACAACGTTCTCCCGTTTATTTGGCGATAGTTTTTTGTTATGAAAAGTGGTCGACGGGATAATAGAGAAGTACCCACATATGTATTGGTACTTTTATGTTAACTTGGCGCAGTTGATAAATCGCCAAATATTTTTCTCATAACATCTTCATATTGCATTCATTTCATTTAAATATAAATCTTTCACTGATTTCATTTGAAATACATACATTAAAAATACACGTCTTTCACTCATTTAATTTAAAATACACGCCTTTCATTAATTCCACTTAAAATACTAAAAAGGAAAAGAAAATAAGAAATAATGCCACAAATCGAAACCTTTTATTTAAACATCAAAGAATTGTTCCTAACATACACACCCGAAATAAAAAAGCTGCTAATGGTGTGATTTACGCCAAATCTCTAATACTAATACTCTTACTAATCTCTAATACTTTTCAAACAGAAAAAATTCCAGATTAACTTTCCATTTTTTTTTAATTGAAATATATTTTATTGTGCTGAATATTAGTGCTTGCATATTTTTTTGCTCCATGTATTCCATGAACTTTTCAATTCCGATTGTCTACGAAAATCTCCGGACGGTGAAAATGACGTACGCACAAAATTTAGTGACGCATGTACTTCAATTGTGCTTTTTTATCTATTTTTTTAGTATAACTTCCAAACGGTTTGACACTTATTCTTGGTAATAAATAGACGACGTTGTCACCTTTATAGGTACCTGCTGTAAAAATTTGAACGAAATCCGTTAAATATTTTTTGAGTTATGCTTGACGAAAGGTTTTAATATCCATCGTAGCTATATATGGGGCAAAGTAATACTGCGCTGTGTATGAGTCTTCGTTGCACTCAGACAATTAAGACATCAGATTTTTTTTTTTTTTTCAGTTTTAAGTTTTTCTACAATTCACTGTCTTTGAACGAGAACTCCGGTAGTCTAAATAAGTTGTTTAAAAGCGGGCTTCGCCCGTTATCGAATCCGGACGGTTTATGTAATTAAGACATCAGATTTTTTTTTTTTTTCACTTTTAAGTTTTTCTACAGCTTACTGTCTTTGAACGACAACTCCGGTAGTCTAAATAAGTTGTTTGAGGAAAAGCAGTGTCATCGCGCCCCGCCGCCCGCTATATATTACGCTTTTAAGAAGTAGGCCGCGTCCAAAAACTGCATGACGAGTATTTTATGTTTTTCTTTTAGAGTCGCAACCAGATATTATGATAAGGAAAAGCGGGCTTCGCCCGTTATGGAATCGGGACGGTTGCTGTAATTAAGACATATTTCTACATCTGTATTATTTTTGAGGAAACCAATTCCATTTCAACAAATTTAACATTTTTAAACGTTTGATTGTTTATATGTATAGAAAAATAACCACTATTTTCGATTAGTAAAAAGCGGGCTTCGCCCGTTATCGAATCCGGACGGTTTATGTAATTAAGACATCAGATTTTTTTTTTTCTTTTCCGGCAGTCTAATTCAGTTGTTTAAGGAAAAGCAGTGTGCTCGCCCCCCCCCCCCCCCTTCAAGTTTTTTGATCTTAACTGTGGTCCGTTTCTATAACTCAGAAACTATGTTACGAATTTCCACCAAACTGATTCCAAACATCAGAATTAAAGTAATAAGGACCCTCTATAACATTCGTATAGAACACATTGCGCCCCCTGGTGGTGGAAGGTGTAATCAAAGGATTTTTCAGCCAACTCGGGTTCTATGGGTCACATCACGACGCGGTTTTGCTCAATCCACTCGACATCGATAGAGGATAGATACTAGAGCTTATCGGTTTTAGTTCGTTTTTCACCACCAGGGAGCGTTTTATTATCTCTGTTTCTATGGCCCGGATTACGACGGGGTATGGCTCATTTGACTCGACATCGAAAGCCTCAACGATTTCATTTATGATCGTATAAACAGTTTGCGCCACCTGGTGGTGGAAGGTGGAACTAACGTATACTGCAGCGCGTGCGCAGCACGAATGCTATACGGTGCCGCAAGCAGCGGGGACCTGAACCGGAGGCTCATTCAGTTATAGGTTTATACTATTCGACTAGAGCTTATAGGTTTTAGTTCGTTTTTCACCACCAGGGGGCGTTTACTTATCTCTGTTTCTATGGCCCGGATCACGACGGGGTATGGCTCATTCGACTCAACGTCGGTAGAGGATACTACAGCTTATCGATTTTTGCTCCGACTCTCACCACCAGGGGGCGATTTCCTATCTCTGTTTCTATGGGAAGGATCACGACGGGGTATGGCTCATTCGACTCGACATCGATAGAGCTTACCGATTTTATTTCGTTTTTTCACCACCAGGGGGCGCTTTCCTATCTTCGGTTCTACGGGCATGAAAACGACGGGGTATGGCTCATTCGACTCGACATCGAAAGTCTTAACGATTTCAGTTATGATCATATAAACGGATTGCGCCACCTGGTGGCGGAAGGTGGAACTAACGTATACTGCAGCGCGTGCGCAGCACGACTGCTATACGGTGCCGCAGGTAGCGGGGACCGAAATCACCCACTCGTGGACAGCCACCCGTGAGGTATAGGAACAATAAGTCCACGAGGGGAAAAATAAACGCTACCCGGCACCGATAGCACCCATCCGTTCCAACCCCCACCGCAGGAGGCGCCTGTTTATTAGATTTGAAACAATGAATATAATTACATAACAATAATAAAATATAAAAGGTAAAAAATAACAATTTTTTGCAAATTGAAAGTTAAATATAAAATATTTTCGAAGTACTATAAGTTCATAATGTCCTAAATTTATGGTATTTTAGTTCAGAAAGTCAATGGTCAGTTCAGTCAATTTTTTTTTTAAATTCTTTCGTAATGAAAGAGAAATTTTTATTGAGAATATTATAATTCTCTTTTAACTTTTGAGAGTTTGAAGGATTGAAAATGATATTACGAAGGTTATATCTGAGAGTTTCGTTCTTATCAAAAGGGAAGTGATGGATCATAAGAGGGCAGCATCCGAATATGTAGTGAACTGCATCTCCTTCTGCTTTATCGCATGGACATCTAGGTGAGGCTCTTTTTCTTATTTTATGTAAGTATTGTGGGAAACTGCCATGGTTACTCAGATAATACGGCAGTGTTGGCTGTTTGCAGAGATAATTTGGATCGACTTTATTTATAATTTTATAGGTATCTCTGCCCTTATTACATGAGTCCCAAATGGCTTGCCACTCAGAGATGGTTTTCTTTTTAAAATACAATTTTGCTATTGAAATGGGGAACAACAGATCTTTTCTTGATTGATATTGGTCTACCCGAGCCGGAGGTTCGTTCAGTTACAGGTTTATACTATTCTATGTGCAATTTAAGGGATTATCCGGTGCGTGCGTAGCACGACCGGTATACGGTGCCGAAGGCAGCGGGGACCAGGGTCGGAGATTCGTTCAGTTAGAGGTTTTTACTATTCGATGTGCAAATCCTTTAAGGGATCATCCGGTGCCAAAGGCAGCGGGGACCCGAGTCGGAGGTTCGTTCGAATCGAGGGGTTGCGAACCGGAGAATACAAAAGTTTCGGGGCACCGATGGAAATTAGGGGCCCGCTGGCGGGCGAAGCCAGCTAGTAATAATAATAATAATAAATAAGTATCGAATTCATGTTTTTTATTTTCTCCCGTTGTCTGAGCCTTGCATCCACCGGAATACAAAAGATACGGAAAAACGAAGGTCACCAAATTAAATAACTGACTTTGCCCTTTTTAAAGCTACTTTTAGTTTTAAAAAAATACGAAAATCAACCCTTCGAAAAAGTATATTTTCTGTATGCCGTATCGCGATTTTTGAGATTCTGGCAATTTTTAAAAATTCGCATCGGCCATTCAGAGAAAGGTACGAAAAACTTAAAATACCAAACAATATCTATATTTATTCCTTTTTTGATATCTGTATTTGTTTTAGAAAAATACGAATATTATCCCTTCAAAAAAAAAAAAAAAATTCGTGCAGGACTCAATTTTGCGAATTCCGATTTTCTGCGATATATAAAATTTGGCATCTGCTCTCTAAAATAACCAACCAAAAAACAAACACACCTAAAGACATCTACGTTCTATCGGGTTTAGGCAGAAACCTTTAATTAAAAAAAATTCCCTGTAATCCTTTCGAAAACGTTTTTTACCGTATGTCAATTTCGCTTTTTAACTATTTCTCCCATCTTTAAAAATTTGAATCGGCGTTTATAAACAAGATATGAAAAACTAAAAATACCGCGCCTTATCTATATCCCTTTGCTTTTTAAAATCTGGTATCCGGTATGAAAAATTTAAATTTAACCCTCCAAAAAAAAAAAAAAAAAAAAAAAAAAAAAAAAAAAAATCCTTTCCAAAACTTACTCACGCAATTTTCGTTTTTTGGCGAAGGTTTAAAAATCGGCATCGACTCGGGAAATGCGAATACGGAAAAACAGTAGACTCCACATCATAGACATATTCATTTTCTTCAAAACGCACTGTTGAGTTTTAAAAAATATCTACATTAACAGTTTCGAAACCGATCGTTTACGTAACCCACATTCGCGATTTCCGCTATTTTGTCAATGTTTCCCCTTGGTTAAATTTCAATTCTACTAGGAAATTTGGTTGGGTCGAGTGTTCTGAAACGGCCTCTTTCAGAACAGGTTGCGCTCCCTGGCGGTGGAAGCTGGAACTATAGGAGTATCTTTGGTTCTATGGGCCCGATTACAACGGGGTTTGGCTCATTCGACTTGATATCTATAGCCTTAAATATTTTAGTTGCACTTTCGACCGCCTGGGTGCGCTTTTCGATCGTGGGTTCTATGAGCCCGATTACGACGGGATTTACCTCTTTCGACTTGATTTCGGTAGCCTTATATATTTCAATAGAACAGAACTGTATAGAACAGATTATTATTATCTCGGGCCTGGGCAACGCCGGGCGGGTTAGCTAGTGTTAAATAAAAGTCTTTCAGGCATTCTTGGCTATTTATAGTATCATAACATTTTCTACCACAGTGTAAAATTTAATCTTTGTATTGCATCAATATCTATTTGAGTGATTCCATCATATGGTACAGGCATGAATTTATACTAATAGCAACAAATTTCAACACTTGTTATGTTATTACTGCATTTCTCTAAGAAGACTTTTGAAGGGAAAGTGGCTGGGATTATCGTTCTTGTACAAAAAAACATTGTACAGCCCAAACTGCGCTGCTATGCGAACTCGGCTCAAGCTCCTCATTTTGTGGCCACCCAGTATGATAACAACTAGGGTTAGCGACCCCATCCTGCCTTGGAAATTTCCACTTCCCCTTTTGCTGCCCCAGCAAGCAAAGTTTAAAATTTTTCTAACTGTATCTTTTAAATCTATCCTGTTTCTTACTTTATGGAAGCAATGAATAAATCTATTATTTAAATACTCCTCCAAAATGCCCCCTCTCCCCTTTGCTACCTCCAAGATAACAAATTTTAAACGTTTAAAACTCTACATTTGTGAAAAATTTTGCTCTGAAATTGACTTTTACAACCCTTTTAAGCCACAAGAGTAATATTTTAAGTAAATAAACATTGAACTAATAACAATAATTAAATGACAAATGTCATAGTATAACGAGTTTACTATTTTCTTCTATCTATACTACTAATAAAAGAAAGTATTGTAATCGAAATTTTTTCTACCCTTTTTTGGACGAAGCTTGAAGGGTCATATATCCCAAAAAACATGTTTTTACAAAATGACTGTCTGTCCGTGCGTGTTCTCTTTGTATCATCGAAAACTGCATGAAATATGCATAGAATTGAACTAAATTTTCATTTGATATGTTTTTGGCTATGGCCAGCAGGTCCTAGTTGAATTCCCCCGGAAGGGGGCGCTTTGGTAGCGATTTTTGTTCGATTTTCGGGACGGGCGCGATAGCTGTTAAAACACACGCACCACACACACACACACACACACGCGCATACATATATCTATTATATACTGAATCATCCAATTGTCCAATCTAGGTTTAATTTGTATATTTGTAATAAGCAAAAATCTTCACGCTTTTTTATATATTACCCGTTGATTAAGATCCCCCCCCCCCCCACACACACACTGTATGGTTTTGAAACATTTATTGGAAAGTAATTTGAAGTGCAGTAAAAAAAATAATTACGTTTTTTAAAGTATTAACATGTATGGGATAGAAGAAAATTTTGGGATTTGGCACTTCCGTTTAGTTTTAAATCAATACCAGATGGAACCCGTCAAAACTTGACGAAAAAAAAATACTATAACAATATCAGTAAAATAAGCTTCTTTATTATTTAAGAAGAGTGCGTATGAAACAGCCTTTCAAATATTTTATTTTAAAAGTTTTTTCCCCAGTGAAATACAGTACTATTTCCGATGCAAACTCCAAACAAACAATCCGTAAACAACTGTGTAATGCAAATCAGTTTGACATTACCACCATTTTTCCCACGGCAAGAAAGAAAATTTCATGGACCTATGAAGTATCATACAAATAGTATATTCCTACATTCATATCATATTCAGTAAATAAAAGAACATAGTAAATAAAGCACCCCCCCCCCCCTCCTGTGATAATGCAACTGAATAAGGTCCTATGAGCATGTGCATTGCATCTGTCCAAAAGCCCCGTCGAAATTCGACGTTTAAAAAAAAGTTTTAAAATGTTTAAATTAAAAATTTTAAAATGTCCTCTTTCATCATTGTTCATTTCAAATCCACATCTTCTAAAACGCATCCATTGTTTTAAGCTAATCAATTTTTATGTAAATATGAAGAATTTTTTTTACAATAATAAATCAATCTTCAGATGAGGGAGATTTTTAATGTTTTCAAGTGTAATTTATTTGTATGGTTACTTCGGTTCTTTTACATAATCAGGATGATTATCCCTTTTCCAGCACAGTCGTTGATCATTTCCCCTCTTGTACAGTTAAATACCCAATGGATCTTAAAAAAAAATACATTTCTTAGCATATTCTGATGCAACATATACATCAGCGGATTCAACATATCAATAATTTTATGTTAAACATAAACTAAAAATAGTTTTCTTTTTGACAGATTTTTGTTTAGCGCCAAAATGCTCCATCTTATGGATAATCTGATCTTATGATTTATCAGAGTTTATTATTATTATTATTATTATTCACTTTTTATGATGGTTAGAGAAATCTATTTTCAACTGTGGCAACTTTCCAGGGGCTGTTTTACATTATTGAAGCAAACTGATGGTCATTGTTACGATATAATTGAAAAACATTTCATGCTTAAAAATTATTTAAAAAGTCGTTAAATTAAGCGGCAGTTTTTAAATAAATTTCAGTCGAAAGCTAACTTTTTTCTAATTGATGATGTAAGAATTGAAATTGTAAAATGTAGTAAAAAATAGAAATTTGTAATATTTAGAAGTGATGTAAGCGCGATGAAAGCGAAAGCGATAGCGCCGCTTGTTGTCACAACCGTTACACATTTCTAAAAATTGCCACTGTGTTTTTGCTGACGTCCAAAAGTAGACTACCATTTTTTGACATCGAAAGAGAAATTCCCAGTGAAAGAAATATGACTTTACCGCTAATAAGGAACTGTTAAATGAACTCAGAATAAACCTACCAAAATAATTCTTCTAAAATATTAGCTTTACATTGTTTATTCCAGCTAAAAATACAATCATTATTTCCTTTTTTTTAACTATAACACTATTTTTAATAATTTTAATTTTCCTGAAATCCTTTACTTATGTGAATTTTTTTATTAAAAAATGAAATCTTCTAACCTATAATTAAAAAAAAGTAATTGGTAACATGTAATCAAGGTATGCAATCAAGATGAGGCTATCAATGAAGGCTTCAATTCTAATCTTTATAATTAAGAATGGAAAAATCAGTTAAAATTACGTCATGTTGACACAATCGAGGCTAACGAAAAAAAACAGGCTACCGCGGTGCTTTACGCGTATCTCTTTTACCAGACCGCGGGAGTCACGTGATGCTCGAATGCACCAATGAAGGTGTACGAAAAGAGCATCACGTCACTCTAGCGGTCTGTAAAAAAAGATAAGTGGAATGTACCGCGGTAGCCTGTCTTTTTCGTTAGCCTCGGACACAATCATATACATTTTTCTCTTTCCTTTTATCAATGTTAAAATTCATTTCAAGCTTCATTTTCACCGGCGCAAATTTTTCCCACGTACTTTATATTCGTTACTTTTATGCTTAAACACCATGTATACATATAAAAATATATTTTGTATTTAATTGTAATGAAAAAATGGCATCAACAAAGTTATAATGCATAATGATAAAATAAACCCCACGGACAATATTCCCGTGACGTCATAATAAATATAAATTTTTATTCGCTTATAAAAATAAAGTGCACGTGATAAATATTTTTACCGAAATTTAACTCGCAAATTAAAAAAAATTGGCCTAAAAGCCACGTGCCTTTAATATTTATTATTTCTCTTTTATCCTCACAACCACAGAGTTCCTCATTACTCTATGCCTCGCAAGAGTGGGAGTTAACCGATTGCCGGTTTTATGACGTCATACGCAGAAGTAAAATTTTAATTTCAAATTACCGCTAATTAATAAAATTTTTGAACAAACGAATGCACGATAACAAATCTGTGTCCAAATATCTTTCATTTAAAAAAAGAAAGGTGTAATTTGATGCAGTAGTTTGTTCTCACGGATTGTCGAAAGCCCAAATATCTTTCATTTAAAAAAAGAAAGGTGTAATTTGATGCAGTAGTTTGTTCTCACGGATTGTCGAAAGCAAACGCTTAGCGTTTTAAATATATAGATAGACATATTACCCTTTGATTGTTTGCAAAAAGATTGACAAAAGCAAAGAAAGAAAGCTTTTATGTATATGTAAATTAAAGCAAACTACTAGCCAATACATAAATAGATGAGGAAGTAAAACTTAGAATTTATAACAAGGATTCCATATGCATTGTCAATATAGCCTTAATTAAAATTATGCACATAGTAGTTAGTACATCAAAATAAACTGGCAACAATAAATGATATAAGCACTTATATAAATTGTCGCATGAAGTAAATTTTTTTAAGTGTTAAAAAATATTTGATTATTGCTTTGTTAAAATATAGTCAGGATCAATGACGGGAGAAAGGGGAAGCCTGATTTATCAATAATTTATCAATCGGAATAACCTGATTTATCAATCACATACAAGGAAAGCCCTAAAAACCTTGCACAGTCACCCCGCCCAGACCGCGCTGGTATCGAACCAGGGAACTTCAACCCAAGCTCCTCATTTTGTGGTCAGCATATGAACCACTTGGAGGAACGCAGAAGGATGGAGTTTGATAAAGGATCACCAAGCCAGCGACATATTAAGGCCAAGTTTAATGCGGATAGAATCGTTTTTCTTATTTTTCATTGCATAAAAATACTAAAATACGCAGAAAAGTTGTATAAAAATATATATAATGTAGCAAAATATAAATTTTTACACGTAATAAAATATTTTGTTATAACTTTTCTATGAGTGAAAATGAGGAAATGTGAATGAATATGAAGGCGAATAATTAGCTCTCGAGAGGATAAAAACCCAGTTTTTAACCAGCTATCCATATATTAAATTTGCCTCCTTTCTCTTTGATCCGAAAAGTTCAAAATTTGGAGAAAAAAAATCCAGATAATGGAGAAAAGTTTCTATTTTATTCGTCTTTATTTCATCCTTTTTAAAATCTCTCTAAATAAAGTCTAATTTTTTACCCCCACTCTCTTTAACCCCTCCGCTCCAAATGCGATTCTTGATGAAAAAAATATTTGTATATAGAATGTAGCGAATTAAAGAATCTATATGTTGTATTATCTTTTTAATCAGCCTTCGCCCCCTTCCCTCCCTTCTGCTCCCCCATCTCAAATTTCCCTCAGTAAAATATCAAAATTTAATTTTTTGGCCCAAATCTCATCATTTTACTTCACTTTTTTTTTCTTTTACTTTTTAATTTTGTTAGTCTGTAAATTTTCCGGCCCCCTATCTTGTAAACAATAATAATAAAAAAAAAACCTTCACATAAAAAAAAAAAAATCCGTTTGTTTATCTTTATTGACGGTCTTTTAAATGCCATTGACAGACAAATAGTGAAAGTCACAGTGCGGTTACAGTTTCGTATTCTTTGCTGAAAAAAAAACATGTTTTTCTTCTGTTAAAAAAAAGAAAAGAAAAAAAAACTTTTTTCTGTAAAAATAACAGATTTCATCATATTAGTTACAGAATTTTTTTCTTTCTTTTATACAGTTTTTTTTTCTGCCAAAATTACAGATTTTTTTTACAGTGTAGCTAATGAATAAATGTTTCTTTAATAAAATTTAAAGTAATTTCTATTAAACTATTTCAGAAGTAAAGAAATAATCAGTTTTATATGCAAAATGAACATTTTTCACATACTTTCTTCTAATAATCTCTATACAGAATGCCCATTGTCCTCACAACAGCTATAGATGACAATAATAACGTTTTGAAATATTTTTCACATGAGGATTGAGAAAAAAATCACTAAATTTAAAAAGGAAATTTTATATATTTTAGAGGTGCAGTCGGCTTTTTGGCATTTTTTTTTTTTAGATATTGGACATTATATTATAATACATATCCATGAAAAATCTATCAAAATTAATAAAAACTGTTTCAGTCAACTTAACGTCCATAATTGAGGGAGGGGCAATAAAGTGCCAAGCCACATTTTTGGTGAAATAAATCTAACACTGCAATCTGTTGCTTAATATTGTAAATTATAATATCCAACATATAATTTGTTTCTAATGTCATTTGGTGGCAGCATATGTGACAGATTTCGTTTTTGCCCCAGAAGTTTATGCCCCCAATGAAGATAGCTCATTTACGAAAAACATAATAGTAATATCATTAAAGTAATGCCATATTGTTACTCAGAATATCTCAAATGTTACTAAGACATTGCCGAAAAAACTTTAGGTTATATATCTTGATTTGAGTATTTGATCAAATTTTCAAATTGAAATATCTTAGAAGTTAAAAAATGTGGCTTGGCACTCTCTTGCCCCGACCCCATCAATTATAAAATGCCTAATTTATTTACAGGGTAATCCAAATTAAACTGGGACTGTTTAGATACATCATATAAAATCTACTCAGTAAGTTGCAACCGAATTTCATAGTTATATTTTCCTGAGTATGAAATTTTATTTTTGAAAAATAATTAAATACATTGGGCCAATAACAGATAAAATTGAGCTAAGTGAGAAACATTGTAATAATGTCATTTATCGTAACTTGGGGGTACCTTGTATTCAGGAGAGACTAGCACCAAAAAAGAAAAGTTTTAAATCGGTCCTGGTGGTGTTAATAATGCTTCGTATTATTAATTTAACCCGATTTTGTAAGAATTTATATTTTTTTAAACGAAAATCTTTTCAAACGGGCCTTGGACTATTTTCATCCAAATTTTCAGTACGTGCCGCACATTTCGCTAGACAGACATGCACGCACACAAACAATATATATTTATTTATTTATTTATTAGTATAGATTACAGTGTCTGCCGTATTCAAAGCATTTTTATGAATTAAATATCTTCATAGAAGTCCTCTAACAAATACAAAGTCTTCAGCGAATGATCTTGCGTTTTGAAAAAATAAACTCTGAAGAACTCTCTGAACAGCAGTAACCAATTGGGACCGTAAAAACGTGATTGTACTTTAGATGTTCGACATTTTGAAAACTTAAAATTATATCACATTAAAATGAAAATAAATGACTTTTTAATTTTGTAATTTAAAAAAGACATAATTTTACTTTGGACTAAAAAAATCCTTTATCCGTAATTTTTCATTTAAAAACGTCTTTTTCCAAGGAAATAATTATTTTCATAAATTTTTTTACACAGTTCATTATCATTTTGCTTAAAAACAAAATTTTCAATATCTCTGAACATCAGAATATTGATTTTATGCTGAAATTTTATGATAGTTCCACGTTCTCACATCTCTTTGTTTTCGTTATCACTCGTATACTGTTATTGAGTTTGCTTTTTGTCAGTTTTTGTATCGCATCAAAGGTAGAAAATTTTTCTCAATTGCTATCTTACACTGACACAGTTGACTTTCAAGAAGACTTATTATAGTGTTCAACAATATTGTCACTTAATCACTTTTCAATATTGTTCAATTCAACATGGTCGATTGTTTCTGTATTTTTAATCTACAAAAAAAAAAAAAAAAAAAAAAAACGTGAACGAAAGTTGTGGCTAAAAAATGGTGTGATATCGAATTTCCAAGCTTTTTTTACAGTACTTATTTAACCTTTTTTCCCATTAAATAAGTTATATATATATATATATATATATATATATATATATACTATATATATATAAGTCGAGTGTCTACGAATATGTTGATAGAAATCGTTTTCTCCTGTACTAAATACATCATAACGTGTTTCTGAAAATTCAATTTTTTTCAAATTATGCATGATGGGCTTGGTGGCCATCTTTTCATATTTTGCACACAACTAGGGAAGATTGAGCTATGCTCGGTCAAAATTAGCTTTAAGTTCAAATATCATGGCTCATGACCAAAATGACCCACTAATAAAATTTTCTCGAACATGTGACCAAACCCAATTGTCTTCTCGTGCCCGAAACACGTAGGATATAAAATTTAGTCAAAATAGTCTGAGCCGATTTTTAGATAAAATTAGCTTGACCCCAAAAATGACCCACTAATCGGATTTTCTCGAGCATGTGAACCAGCCCAATAATTTTCTCGTGCCCAAAAACCGCAAGATACAAAATTTAGTTCAAATCGTCTGAGCCGTTTTTAAGATAAAAATTGTTTGACCCATAATGACCCATGACCAAAATGACCCACTAATCTAATTTTCTCGAACATGTGACCTAGCCCAACAGTCTTCTCGTGCCCGAAAACCAAAGGATGCAAAATTTATTTTAAATAGTTTGAGCGGTTTTTTAGATAAAATTAGCTTGACTCACAGTGACCAAATATGACCCACTAATCCTTTTCTCGGACATGTGACCTAGTCCAATGATTTTCCATCAATCGGCCGCGGAAAAATATCGCGAAATTTGTCAATCAATCTCGTGTCGTTTGCATAAAAAATCGGAAAATTCTTCAGTTGGTCGCGTGAAAAAAAAAGCTATGAATTTCGACAATAACCTCCATGAAAAAATTCGCAAATTTGCCAATCGGTCGCAAGAAAAAATCGCCAATTGGTAGCAGGAAAAAAATACGAAATTCGTCAATCGATCCTAAGAAAATAAATCACGAAATTCTTCTGTCGTTCACAAAAAAAACAAGTCATAAAATTCGTCAGTCGATCATGTAAAAAGAACCGCGCAATTCGTCGATCGATCGTGTTACAGAACCACGAAATTCGCCAGTCGGTCACGGAAAAATTTCGCGAATATTGGGATTTTCCTAGTTACTATTTTTTTTTTTTTAGAAGTTATTTTAATGCATCTTATGACTATAATATTACATTCTACCACTTCACAATATTTTCAATCCAATTATACAAGAATTTAAATTTAACATTACACCAGGTGAGAAAGACATACCACCAACTGAATATTGTTACCATAAATTTATTACAAACACCAGGTAATTAGATTTAAGAAGGGGCACCAAAATTTAGTACTAGTTAACACACACAGTACAAAATATAAGAAAAGGGAGAGAATGGCAAAATAAATTCATTTACTTTTAACTTTTACTTTTAAATAAAATCAAAGGAGGTAACAATATTCTCATATCTTTCACAACCTAAAAAAAAGAAAAACACCCAATACTTCTAAATCTCAAAAACATAAAGTATTCATAAATAATGACGAATAACAGTGAAAATTAAACTAATTTTGAATAACTGAATGGAGACAAACTCTCATATTTGAGAGGATAAAACTCAGACAATTTGCAAGTTAAAACCAAAATGACATTACTTTATGAATACATTTATACTTTTAAAATTTAGGGACCAATGAAATCGTATAGTTGAGCACACTACGTATTTTATAAATCATTTGAAAAGCTGTGATTCAAGATGATAGGACACATTTTTAATTACCTAAACAATAATATTTCACTTAATAGGATTCTCTTAATACTCCATAAATTTATTAACTCTCTTTAAAATATATAAAATTTCACAATTAACTTAATTCAGAATAAACAATTTATTTTAAGTGCATCAATAAACTTTAATCTATAAAATTTACTATCATCTGTCTAGCTATTTAGTCCTATTTACATTTGGATATTTAGATTAGGTCTACACATTTCATCTTAAATCCACATTAATTTAAAATTATATTTGTCATATATATATTTCTTACAGAATTAATATATTTAAAGAAAACATGTGTGATTGAATTTCACTCCATATGAATTCTGTTATCAGTTTAAAAAAAAAAAACAATGAAGGTGGACTATTTCACAGAATAAAAATATAAGGGCAACAAAGCTAATAACAAGGAAAGGGGGTTTAATTTACTATTAATTTACAGATTTTAAACTAAAAGTGCAGAAAAGAATTACTTATTAAATAATATTTATAAACACATCTGAATAAAACAATAACAGAATTCTAAATTCACATTACACATATTTAATTGCTGTTATTATATTCGGGCATAGAGTTATTATTGTAGAAATTTAACATTAACATTTAAGGTTTTATTACTTGAATAAAATATTTAACATTAATACTGCTACTCATGAGAGTCTATCTATAATAATTAGAGAAGGAGAAATGTATAAACAATGAAAAAAGGAAACATTTTTTTTTTAATTATCGTTTCTTTTTAATTAATTAACACATAATATGTAGACAACAATTATCCGAACACTCTATTTGGCATTGATACTGTAATTTCTTATATTGAAATCATTTAAAATAGTTTTAAAAAACAGTTTATATACATATAGGATAAGCACAATTCAACATTATAAACATATAGAAATGAATAATTTTACTCACATTCTCGAAGACAAAGCAAATCACCTTTGCACAAATACAAAAATTTCTTGTACCAACCAATTTTCATTGTATTCTTGGTCACTCACCCAGTTGGCAGTTTAGGATACCTATTTCACTAAGATGGGGTAAGACTACTGCTGTTCTCTATTTCCACTCATCATCCAACGATGTTATCTCCTTGAATTCTCATATCTATAGCAGCAACCGCCTTTCCAAAGCGAGTACCTTCTCATAAATTTTTTAGGAGCCGAACCTTCTTATGCTATCTGCAAGACTCCGCTTTACCGATATTACCTCCGGGACTTATTTTTTTGGAGATTCGCACAGCTAAATACTGCTCCACTACCAGTCCAAACTTATCAACCTATGGATATTTTGACAACTTGGTAATTGACGTCTCACGTTCACCTCTATCATCTGAACATCATACAGCATCAAGACTCGCCTTAGATATTTCATAGAAAGGAAATTGTCACTTTCAAAAAAGTGTTTTCAACTCACACTAAGCGATATGCCTCATTCTAGAATCTAATTATGAGAGATTATTCAATCTCGACTTCTTTTCAGCTAGGTGTCATATCAACTACTAAACTCGATCCCTTCTCGGAGCTCAGGGGCAGAGTGGGAAAGCATCTTCCCGCCAAAAATGAACCCCCTCGCCCGTACCGAATTTTATTGGCTCGCACCTACATCACTAGCTGTTTTCCACTCACTGACTGACCTTCTCGTATCACCTCTCTCTCCTCGAACCTATATGGGACCTACCCATTTAAAAAAAAAGGGGAACGGGGGCCTATCGCTTCTGTTACTATGCGCTAACCACATGGTAACAGAAAAATATTTGAAGGAACGGGTCACCTAATGGTCCTTTTTTGACCGAAATCCTGGGGGAAGGTTGACTGCATGTCCTACAAGGTTAAACTTTGCGGGTATTTTTCCTGGAATAAGTGGGGTTGAACAACAAGGTCACAACAATTTACACTTGGGGTTGATATTACGAAAAGGGGAAAAAAAAGGAACATTTAACTAGAATTTGGAAGAAAGAACTGCATTACTTACCATGTTATACATTAAAAAAAAAAGAAAATGAAAGAAAAATTAACTGAAAATTTAGAGAAATGAAGGGTTATGTTAATATAAGTTAAAAAATTAGAATTTGCGAAATATTCTACAACAAGACTCCCCTATCCTGAATAAAAAAAAAAAATTTGACTAAAAATTTTTTTTTTTTTTTTTTTTTTTTTTAACAAAAAAAAAAAGAAAGTATAAAGCTAACTCCCAATGGAGAACTCGATTTCCTACTCCAAGTTAGTTAACCTAGACTTGTTAAAACCAAAAAATTGGAAAAATGAAGGTAAAATGGTTTACTGCCTGCTGGAGAAACACCTACGTGGGTCCAAGATACTCGAACAAATCAAACAGCGACTCGAAGAGCTTCCAAGCATCACATAGTTGAAACCCCGCTCGTCACACTCCGGAATGTGCAATTCGAGCTGCACACAATGAACCGTCCACCTGACCACATCCCTAAAAGAAAAATGGAATTGAGTTTAAAAAGGAATTTATACATAAGTAAAAGCTGTGAGCCATATAAGTAACCATGGGGTTTATCACAACCAACTGAGCCTCTATCCTTGCCTTCAGATTTGCCGACAGTTATCTGTATTAGATGATACCTACTGAAAATTTTCACCAACTTCCCGAAACAGACCAGATATCCAGACGGTGAACTCTCATTTCACCACTACTACTTTCTACAAGTGAGTATGCCACTCCACCGTAATTGCCATGTGTAACTGCAGCTAGGCCCCAAAATTGTTGCTAAAATTAAATAAATTTAAGTTTAAGGTTAATTAACATGTGAAGGACTGCCAACTGGTAATTTTCACAATTTACATACACATCAAGACACAGGCTGGAGATGCAGATGTAGATATATATATACATAATACACAAATAAAATCTTTTACTCTTAATCTTCTACATATAACAGTGTGTGAGTCAAAGGTAATAAAAAAAACTATTTAAATCAAATTCATAGAAATAGCACTAGGTTACATACATGTAAATAGCATAACACAAAAAAAAACACAACAGAGATGCAATATTTCATTTTCAGTTTAAAATGCTTTCCAAAAAAAAAAACATGAATGCAAGTTCATTGTATTAGCAGGGAACTCGTATTCATTTGAAAAGTTCATATTTTGATTGTTGGGGTTTTACTTGGAGTGTACAAATGCACTTACAGATCATTGTGCATACATTAGTGTATGTCTGCAACTCTGTATTCCTATGGGAACAATTACCATAGCCTAGACAACTTTAAAAATGCAGAAACTAAAAACAACATGCAAAAAAATGTGAAAAACAAATTCCACTACTACCAGGTAACTCTGCCAACAAGATATAAAAAGGGGAAAATTAAAAAAAAAAATGCAAAAAAAAAAAAAGGGGAAAAAAGAAAATATAAACACAATTACCCAAATTTACAGAAGAGAATAGAATATAGAAGGCATAAAAATGTATACACCGAAAGTGTATATGTACGGCTGTAAATAAGTCACACCCCAAATACAGAAATGTATAAAATATCTCTGTAAGATTTGCACATATACCCAAAAAATTACAACTTCCGAGAAGGTAACACAAATAAGTAAACTAAATAAGTGTTAGAATTAGCTATATATATACAATACAATTATATTTTCAAAAGGAAGTAAAAAAGGGGAAAAAAAAATTTACCCAAATCCCTTCGCTTGCATCACGTAATTTTCAAAACATCCCCCAAAAAACTCCAAACATCCCAGAAATAGCACGAAAATTTATAAAAATTGACAAAAAGTGGGTGCGGAGCGGTATGCATGCCAAAATATAACATAATACCCAATACCCTTCAAAAAAAGGCACATATAAAGCTCCAAAAACGCTTACTAACACTTCCGGAAAGCAATCAAAACAAACCTATTTCAAGTTGAAAAATTTTCAATTCCGAGTTTTAATTTCGATAAATTTCCTCAAAAACAGATTAAAACACATATAAATACAAATTAATTAAACTATATACAGAAAACATTGAGTGAAAAACAGATAAAGTCGTTACTCTTTATAAATGGGACGAACGCTTCTGTCCCGAAAGGAATAATCGACCCGTGGAGTCGATCTAGAACGACCGAGGCGTTTCGATTTCGCGACAGGCCGTATCGAATCACCCTCAGTTGCTTTTTCGTTGCTATCGGACTGATCAACCTCTCTGCCTCTTTCAGCAACATTAGGCTCCTCTTGTGTGCTACCCGAACTTTCCCCTACCGGAGCAATCTGTGGATGTGACTCTTCCCCTCCCGGACTGACCTGTGGTTGTGGGGAAAGAGCACCAAAGTTCACAGAAAGACGGTGCATCGTTGTAATTAAGTTTAGGTGGTTGTGAAAATACATGATAGGGAAGATTTAAGTTTCTACCATACATGACAGCTGCCGGTGTTAACTTTGTTGATGAATGTACAGCGGTCCGCATTGCTAACAGAGCAAATTTAAGTTTAGAGTCCCAGTCTGTTTGATTTTGATTTACAATATGAGAAAGTGCATTCTTTAACGTTCTATTTTGACGTTCCACCTGAGCATTTCCGGGTGCATGATAAGAAGATGTTCTGATATGTTTTATGCCAAACATACTGTATACATGCTCAATTGCATCCGATATTAGGTTTTTTCCATTATCTGTCGTTATATAACACGGTGCTCCATATCGGGATATGAAATCTGCCAACGTGTCCGCTATTACATCAGAAGTAATTGAACTGACAGCATACGCCTCTGGCCATTTGGTAAAAGAGTCTATGTATGTGACTATATATTTATTTCCTGAAAATGTTTGTGGCAAGACGCCTATAATATCTAAGTGTACTTTATTTAGAGGAAATTCAGGGGTGGGCATACGCTGAAGGGGGGCAAGCTGATTTGCCTTATGGGCTCTTTTCTCTTGACAACTAACACAAGATTCTACCAGGTGTTTGACATCTGCCGACATCCCTGGCCAGTAAAAGTGCTCTCGGATGCGGTCAATTGTTTTCTGGAAACCTTGATGACAAGCAGCTAGAGAGTCGTGTGTTAGAGTGAACACTTGCAAAACCAGTTCCTTAGGAACCACTAACTTGATGGGGTTGTTTAAAATCAAAGATTCTCTAGTATCCTCACATACCAAGATATCGTCTCTAAAAAAGAATTTCATATACCTAGGTGAGATTTCCAATTTCTGCTCCAATTTTTTTACAATTTCACAGCATTTCGTGTCCGATTTTTGGAACTCGCAAATTTTTCCCATAAGGTTTGAGTATGGTTCAAAAGATGTTTCTTTAGCTACCTGAATACTAAAATTGCAGCTAACTGCACTTGTAGGCTTCTCTACATTAGCAAAACGCGATAGGAAGTCTGCCACACTGTTACATTTTCCCTTGACATAGTTTATTGTAAAGTTATAGTCTGATAAAGTGCATATCCACTTGGCCATGCGTGACGTGGGATCCTGAATCTTCAACATAAAGGTGAGTGGAGCATGATCTGTATAAATGGAAAAATGTGTACTGGCTATATAACACTTAAAATGTGCAGTGGCCCAGACAAGGGCTAAAAGTTCTCTTTCGGTGGCAGAGTATCTTGTCTCTGCATCTTTCAGTCTCCTGCTAGCAAAGGCGACAGGGTGTATCATTTTGTTATTATCCAATTGTGATAACACTGCCCTAAAGATTCACTACTTGCATCAGAATATATAATGAATTCTTTGTCAAAATCAGGTAAAGCTAAACAAGGTTTTGAGATAAGAGCTTTCTTAAGATCATCAAATTCCCGCTGGGCTGCCTCGTTCCAGACAAAACGCCCTGTTTCTTTAGTGAGGTCTATTAAATTAATTGCTCTTTTAGTAAAATCTGGGATAAAGCGTCTGTAAAAAGACAATGTGCCGATGAAAGATCTGACACCTTTACGATTTGTAGGAGGTTGTAACTTTTCTATAATTTCAATATTTTTATTAATGGGGGATACTTGACCACCATGAATCTCAAAACCAAGATACTGAATTTTGTCTGTCAGGAAATTACATTTGCTGGGTTTAAGTTTTAAGTTATGTTGGCGAAGCCTTTCGAATACTAAGTTAAGTTTGGTAAAATGAGACTCAATGTCTTTAGAAGATACTACAATGTCATCAATATACACTAATATACCCAAATTTCCGAGATCCCCAAAAATGGCATTCATTAATCTCTGAAAGCTATTTCCTGAATTAGCCAATCCAAAACAGTTGCGCGACCACTCAAATAATCCTTTATGCGTAATAATAGCAGTTTTATGCATGTCTTCAGGTCTAATGACTTGTTGAAAAAAAACCACTAGTAAGGTCGAGAGTTGAAAAATAATTGGCACCTGAAAGAGAGTCTACAGAGTCTGCGATATTAGGAATGGGGTATGCATCTTTTACCAAGTTTTTATTTAGCTTCCTAAAATCAACAGCTAATCTGTATGTACCATCTGTTTTTTGTACGAGAATGACTGGAGAAGAAAATTCTGACATTGAAGGTGACAAAATATTAGCTTCTAATAAAATGTTTAATTGGTCCTCCATTTCCTGGCGCAGTTTATAAGGGACTCTATATGCTTTGCAACGAACTGGTTTATCAGAGGTTAGATTTATGGTATGGGGAATAGTGTCACAGCCAGGTAAATCTAGTACAGAGGCTGCGAACACATCTTTGTTCTTATCCAGGAAATCTTGCATTTGTGCTTTTAAAGGGGGGTCTAAGTGGTCTAAATTAATTTCAGAGCTCCATTTTAAATCTGCATGGTCGAAATCTGCAATTGGGGGGTCAACATTTACATTACAATTTAAATTACATATCTCTGGGGTTAAATTTAAGTTGTCTTTACATTTAAGAATTTTGGCAACATATGTTCCTTTATTTAAATTAATAGAATTATCTGAGAAATTAGCAAAAGATAAAAATAAACCATGCTCTTGTGTGCAAATGGTTCTAGAAATAAGGAGGCCTTGATGCATACTTCTAGCAAGGGGTTCTAACATTATAGGGTCATTAACATTTACATTTAATTCTTTATTACACTTAACATTAGCTAAAATTTTAGTTTGGGGGGAATTGTAAGTTTGTCACATAATGCGGCAATGCCTATGATAGTCTTGTCATTACTCTCATTGCTACTCATTCTATTTTCGCTCTCATTATTTTGTGTGTTCCCACTTAATTGTTCCTCCATATCATAAAAAACAGTCTCATCAGATTTGCTAGCATTATCCGCATGTTGTGCAATATGGTTTACTTGTTGAGCCTCAGTAGTCTGTGGTATACTGTAGTTATTTGTGGTACCCTCTACTTTTTCACTTTGCAAGACACTATTACTTTCACTTGACACCTTATTCTGCCCACCATTATCGAATTCTCCACTATTACTACTTATGGTACCCTGAACTGTCTTTACATTACTACTACAGTCTACCTTCTGCTCCCTTTCACCTTTGTTGACATATTTGCACTGGGAATTTTCAGGGTCACAATTATCACAATTACACATTTTTGAATCATTATTATACATATATTTACAATTATATACTATAACCCCTACATTATTTACAGAATCCTGACACTGTTCAGTATTTTCCTCGACGTTTTCCACACTCTCAGTAGACTCACTAAGATTATGGCAACCCTTGTTTGTCTCTAATTTGGAATGACTTTGCATATCAATTTTTTGTTTACATTGGGTTTGTTCAGGGCTTCTAAGAGTGATAGCATTGTCTGAACAATCAATGAGAACTCGATACTTTTTTAAAAAAGGCATTCCCAAAATAGCAGAAAATTCCTCCGCCAGCTGACCTGGTACAACAAAAAACTGTGCCTTGCACAGCGTATCATTAATTTTAAATGTTGCGAGTACACTTTGATTGAGATGAACTTTTTGACCAGTTACTGTCACAATCGGTGTGCAACACTCTTCTATAGGGCTACCCGTGAACAAATTGAGCATAGTGCTACTCAACAAATTGATAGCCGATCCCGAGTCACACAACGCAGTAATATTTTTATTATTTACAGTAATTTTAGTAACTGGGAGACTATATAAATGGGGTGAAAACACACTATATACAGGGGGTGAGTCGTTTGGCTTTTGGGGGATCAATTCGACCATTAAAGATCCGGCCTCTAACCGTTTAAAGGCCTCGCAGGAGTACCTTGGGCATTAGCATCATTACTCGGTTGGTTTCCATTACTGTTTTCATGTCTGTCCCTATTATTATCTCCTCTATTTATGTAGTCATCTCTATCTCTATAACTGTAGTCATTTCTACCCCTATAATTATATTCATTTCTATTTCTATTTCCCCTATACTAGTTACCATTCCCTGCTTGGTTTGAATTTCCTCTATAATTACTGTTATAGTTTCCACGGCCCCTATAGTTATTATGCCTGCTCCTACCAAAGTTATACTGGTACCTAGCCTGTGGGCAATCTCGTGCATAATGTCCACTTTCTGAGCACAAATGACACTGAAAATTTCTGAATTGTGCTCTTTCCTGGCTCTGGACCTCACTCTGCTTTTCCTGAATTCGAACTAAACTGTCAATTTTTGCTGACAGCAAATCTACCTGGTCTTTCAAATTGCTGATGTCCTGCTGTGATTGTTTATACTCATTTTGAGGATACATAGCTGCACAGGCTAAATTTTGTGGTACAGATTCAGGTATAAATGGAGCACTAATTTCATTTTGGAGGTTATAGAATGGATTTATACTCCTGCACGCTTTTTCTCAAGCAATGCAACAGTGAGGATTTCTTCAGGCGTTTGTGGGTTTTTCGTAATGACCCCTTTTCTTATTTCTGGGGACAGATTTCCCAAAAGCATTGAGTGAAAGATAGCGTTTCTACTTTTGTTAACTACCTCCCCTTGTAATCCATCAATAACTAGGGCTTTAAGCGACATGTCGTAGGCTCTATCATAGAAGTCCTGCACCGACATTTGAGGGGTTTGCTTGAAACTAAAAAAATTTGAAAGGGCTACATCTGGAGAAACATGACTGGTGTATCTTTCCCTGAAAATTTTAACAATTTCATCTACCTTTTTATCTTTATGAAGCTTAAATAATCTTGCCGCTCCCCCGGTAACTCTGCTAAACCAAGCGAATTTTTTCTCATCCTCCCCCCATTCGAAAAAGGTAGCAAGGCTATCCCACTTTTCAAAAAATTCACTAAAAGAAACTGAATTTTCAACACCGCTAAAAGGTGGAATTGAAGAAATATTTTCCATAAGGGAATTTTTCTTTTGAATATTAGCCAAGTTTTTTGCCTGATCTTCTGCCATGATAAGTTTTATCAATGAGAAAAAAAAATTAAGTGGGGGGGGGGGTGCAACTATACACAGAAATACACATACAAAAGCATAAAAACAAGAGAGAATTTAAATTTGGAACTATCTAAGTGCAGAGATGTCAAAACTTTAACCAAATTGCAATACAGAGTCACAGACTTACCTTTCACAACCATGAAAATTAAATCAAAATACCTTTTACAACCATGAAAATTAAATCAAAATACCTTTTACAACCATGAAAATTAAATTAAAAACACAAAATACAGCTTCATATTTAAAAAAAAATTTTAGATTTTTATAAATCTATAAGCATAAGCCAGGTTTGAAATGTCATGGGCACCAATCTTATTGGGATTTTCCTAGTTACTATTTTTTTTTTAGAAGTTATTTTAATGCATCTTATGACTATAATCTTACATTCTACCACTTCACAATATTTAACTTCAATCCAATTATACAAGAATTTAAATTTAACATTACACCAGGTGAGAAAGACATACCACCAACTGAATATTGTTACCATAAATTTATTACAAACACCAGGTAATTAGATTTAAGAAGGAGCACCAAAATTTAGTACTAGTTAACACACACAGTACAAAATATAAGAAAAGGGAGAGAATGGCAAAATAAATTCATTTACTTTTAACTTTTACTTTTAAATAAAATCAAAGGAGGTAACAATATTCTCATATCTTTCACAACCTAAAAAAAAAGAAAAACACCCAATACTTCTAAATCTCAAAAACATAAAATATTCATAAATAATGACGAATAACAGTGAAAATTAAACTAATTTTGAATAACTGAATGGAGACAAACTCTCATATTTGAGAGGATAAAACTCAGACAATTTGCAAGTTAAAACCAAAATGACATTACTTTATGAATACATTTATACTTTTAAAATTTAGGGACCAATGAAATCGTATAGTTGAGCACACTACGTATTTTATAAATCATTTGAAAAGCTGTGATTCAAGATGATAGGACACATTTTTAATTACCTAAACAATAATATTTCACTTAATAGGATTCTCTTAATACTCCATAAATTTATTAACTCTCTTTAAAATATATAAAATTTCACAATTAACTTAATTCAGAATAAACAATTTATTTTAAGTGCATCAATAAACTTTAATCTATAAAATTTACTATCATCTGTCTAGCTATTTAGTCCTATTTACATTTGGATATTTAGATTAGGTCTACACATTTCATCTTAAATCCACATTAATTTAAAATTATATTTGTCATATATATATTTCTTACAGAATTAATATATTTAAAGAAAACATGTGTGATTGAATTTCACTCCATATGAATTCTGTTATCAGTTTAAAAAAAAAAACAATGAAGGTGGACTATTTCACAGAATAAAAATATAAGGGCAACAAAGCTAATAACAAGGAAACGGGGTTTAATTTACTATTAATTTACAGATTTTAAACTAAAAGTGCAGAAAAGAATTACTTATTAAATAATATTTATAAACACATCTGAATAAAACAATAACAGAATTCTAAATTCACATTACACATATTTAATTGCTGTTATTATATTCGGGCATAGAGTTATTATTGTAGAAATTTAACATTAACATTTAAGGTTTTATTACTTGAATAAAATATTTAACATTAATACTGCTACTCATGAGAGTCTATCTATAATAATTAGAGAAGGAGAAATGTATAAACAATGAAAAAAGGAAACTTTTTTTTTAATTATCGTTTCTTTTTAATTAATTAACACATAATATGTAGACAACAATTATCCGAACATTCTATTTGGCATTGATACTGTAATTTCTTATATTGAAATCATTTAAAATAGTTTTAAAAAACAGTTTATATACATATAGGATAAGCACAATTCAACATTATAAACATATAGAAATGAATAATTTTACTCACATTCTCGAAGACAAAGCAAATCACCTTTGCACAAATACAAAAATTTCTTGTACCAACCAATTTTCATTGTATTCTTGGTCACTCACCCAGTTGGCAGTTTAGGATACCTATTTCACTAAGATGGGGTAAGACTACTGCTGTTCTCTATTTCCACTCATCATCCAACGATGTTATCTCCTTGAATTCTCATATCTATAGCAGCAACCGCCTTTCCAAAGCGAGTACCTTCTCATAAATTTTTTAGGAGCCGAACCTTCTTATGCTATCTGCAAGACTCCGCTTTACCGATATTACCTCCGGGACTTATTTTTTTGGAGATTCGCACAGCTAAATACTACTCCACTACCAGTCCAAACTTATCAACCTATGGATATTTTGACAACTTGGTAATTGACGTCTCACGTTCACCTCTATCATCTGAACATCATACAGCATCAAGACTCGCCTTAGATATTTCATAGAAAGGAAATTGTCACTTTCAAAAAAGTGTTTTCAACTCACACTAAGCGATATGCCTCATTCTAGAATCTAATTATGAGAGATTATTCAATCTCGACTTCTTTTCAGCTAGGTGTCATATCAACTACTAAACTCGATCCCTTCTCGGAGCTCAGGGGTAGAGTGGGAAAGCATCTTCCCGCCAAAAATGAACCCCCTCGCCCGTACCGAATTTTATTGGCTCGCATCTACATCACTAGCTGTTTTCCACTCACTGACTGACCTTCTCGTATCACCTCTCTCTCCTCGAACCTATATGGGACCTACCCATTTAAAAAAAAGGGGAACGGGGGCCTATCGCTTCTGTTACTATGCGCTAACCACATGGTAACAGAAAAATATTTGAAGGAACGGGTCACCTAATGGTCCTTTTTTGACCGAAATCCTGGGGGAAGGTTGACTGCATGTCCTACAAGGTTAAACTTTGCGGGTATTTTTCCTGGAATAAGTGGGGTTGAACAACAAGGTCACAACAATTTACACTTGGGGTTGATATTACGAAAAGGGAAAAAAAAAGGAACATTTAACTAGAATTTGGAAGAAAGAACTGCATTACTTACCATGTTATACATTAAAAAAAAAAGAAAGTGAAAGAAAAATTAACTGAAAATTTAGAGAAATGAAGGGTTATGTTAATATAAGTTAAAAAATTAGAATTTGCGAAATATTCTACAACACGAAATTTGCCAGTCGATCACGGAAAATTGTCTCAAAATTAGTCAATCGGTTTAGAAAAAATCGCGCTATTCATGAGTCAATCGGGGTAAAAAATCACGAAATTCTTCACTCATTCGCGGAAAAAATTGCGAAATTCGTCCGTCGCTCATGGAAAAAAAATTACGAAATTTGTCAATCGATCGCGGGAAAAAAACGCAAAATTCGTCAGTCAGTCATGAGAAAAAATCGCGAAATTCGTCTATCATTCGAGGAAAAAATCGTGAAATTCTTCTTTCAATCACGAGCAAAATCGAGAAATTTGTCAGTTTCTGTTTTCTCCCCTGTCGTAAATTGATTGACTGGATTTTTTTTATGATTTCGAAAATATTCCTAAAAAAATATAATTATTTCTTCCTGTAAAACTCCTACTATATTTACAAAATTGAGTATTAACCGTGATTTATTCATATAGTATTTAGGATAAAGTTGTCTATTAACCAACTAGCCTAGTTCCCATGCTTTCTCGTGTGATATTTTTCATTAGACGAAGGAAGACCAAAAAATAAACATTACATTGCATTGTGGGTGAGAGTCCACCATTATCACAAATTTTAAAAATGGGAGGTTTGACTATAAACACTATCATTTAAAAATGGGATCAATTCAGTATGTTGAGGATAAAAAGGATCTCTAAACATACTAGTTAAAAATGTTTTTTTTTTTTAACAGGACACAAGAGTGCCCTTTTTTGGAAACAGAGCACTTTTTACTAAATTCCCCCTCCCCTCCACCCGCAGTCCTTTTGTTCTAGAGTAAACTAGAGTATTTTCGCTAAAATTTCAGGCATTTTTTCATGGATTCCCAATCACCTCTGGACCCTATGGCAAACACGGGCAAAGCTGGGTTGTTGTGCTAGTACCCTATATAAATACATTGTTATGAGTGTGATATTTTTCAGGCAGAACTTGTTCATGTCACTATAACTCAAGACCAGGGGTCGGAAAAACTACTTTTTGTTTGTAGCGAACTACAACTACAACTACTTTATGAAAAATGTAGTTAACTACAACTACAACTACTTGTTTTAAAAAGTAGAGACTACAAACTACTTTTTAAAAGTAGTCGCTACTTCGCTACTTTTCGCTACTTTAGTTATCATCGCTAACTAAATGTATCGCAAACGATTTTTCCCATAGACCATAATGTAACAGAATTCTTTTGAATGTCCCTGTAAGCGATATATAAATGCTAGACATTTCATTTTCAATACTGAACATTCTAGGGTAAACTTCAATAACATAAAACTTTCATGGCAATCTGAGCATATTTACGAGAGTTAGAGCACGGACAGACAGACAAAGCGAATTCTTAGACACTTTTTAATTATGTTGGAAAGTGTTAAAAAAAGGAAATTTGAAAACAAAAATTGTAATAATCTTACAAATTTATGAGAGTGATATAGCACAGTAGAGCTTAAGGTGGTTCTCAAATTCCTTGCTCAACAACGCGAACTTTCTGATACATTATCCGACTCATTTTTAAACACAAAGGCATAAAATTGGCAGGTCTGACTATTGAAGATTTGGAATCGAAATGAGTTTTTCATTTTTTGATAAATAAATTACTTATCGGGTTATAAGCCATTCGTGTCACCTTTTTTTTTTCCTTTCCTCTGCTGCGGCGTCGGAAATGCGGTTGAAAACGCCGACTTTGACAGTGTTTTCTGAAAAATCTTCTGTCTTTACCAAAAAGTAAAATAAAATAAAATAAAGAATAGTGCAAAACGTCTTTCGGTTACAAGGTTTCTGAATAAGAACACCTGCATTTTCATGCGGTTCCAAACAAAAATGAATTAATGAATATGTCATAAAGTAGCCAGTTTGGATTTTAGAACAACCTTAAGAGCAGATAGCTGTTGGTAAATTTGAATATACATTATTTTTTAAAAATAGAGCTAAGTAGTCCTATTTCTTTAAAATTTAAATATAGTTCCTGAAAGCAATTTAAAAATTGAACAAGATTATATAGACTTGCATAAGTTAAATCCTAGCTTTTCTTTTCCTTTCTATCTCTTTTTGTTTGTTTCCCTTTGAAAACCCGAATTTCAACATACTGAGCTTTAGATTCATTCTGGAGACAAAGATAAAGATATTTCATTAAAACACCAAGCTAACCAATATCAAATCAAATAGAAAACATAAATAAATTATTTTAGCGATAAAAAACTTGTGCAGCTAAAGTAAAAATAAATAGCCATAAAAATAAAATTAAGCATTCTTTGACATTTTTTAAAATAATGTATTTTTATTTCCAACCACCTTTGTTTTATCTATTGGAATCGTCAAAAGGAAATATGCAGTAAATTTATTTGTATGCATACATGGACAAATATTTCCCGACGATCAAAAAACGTATTAATGTATTTTTTTTTCGATAATAAACAGTTCGATAAGAATAATTTCTAAACCAGGGATCTTAATTCAAAAATACTCTTTTTAATGATTTATGAATTTTAGTGAATAACGATTTAGATATTTTCGGTACGAGATGCGATCCAGTAATTGTTATTAATAAAGTAAATGCTAACTCACCTCTATGTTCAACTTCAAGTTGTAAGCAAATGATTTTGATACTGATAACTTCTTATTAATTGGACAAAATTTACATGTTACAGAATAATTAGCATTGTTTTGTTGTTCTATAACTTCAAAATATTCATTATATGCGCCAGGGCAGTTCTATACTATTTTTGTCTGTCATTCTATTACATTAATCTCAAAAGAAGCATCCCCACATTGAAACACAAGATCTAATAATGAGTAAGAAGACGAAGGGTTGCCAGCAAGAAAATGAGTGAGTACTTTGTGGTTTTATTAGCAAATCCAGCAAATAATAGATCACGGGCATGCTGACTCTTTCCGTTTCAGCTGCTAGTTTGTTTAAAGGCAGAAATCATTCCTTCCTAGTGCACTTTTAATAATAAAATCGTGTAATTGTTCTTTTTCTGGGCTTTTTCGACTATATATATATTTTTTTAGGTAGATTTCGTAAGAAATACTACCTATTACATTCTCACCTAAGTTGGAAATTTTGAAAAATTTTTGCAGATCTACGCCGATCATGACTCCCAGAACCCAAAACCACCCCCAGTTCAAAAGTTTATATATATATATATATATATATATATATATATATATATATATATATATATATCTATGTCACTTTTTTCTGACCACGATAACTGGAAAAATTCTGCATAAATCTCTTCCAAACTGATACATAAAATCAAGGGTCATAAAATCTCGGTCAAGTTCGTTAATGGGCAAAATCGAACCAAGGGGGGGGAAATGGGGGGGCTTTTTGTGAAAACAGAAAAATCCTCATAATTTCTTTATTATTATACGTATCGAATCCGTTTAAAGTTATTATTACTTCTAGGAAAAGGGCTGAAAATGTATGTATGGCAGATTTTTGATATAATTAAAAATGGCCCCAAGGGGGGGAAAAAGGGGGTTTTAGGAGAAAAAAAATCATAGCTTCGTCAATTCACAAGATATCAAATCCGCGTAAATTTATTATTAATCCTCTTAGTATTATCTAAAACTTTTATATTGACAAGTTTTTTATAGGACCAACCGTTATAGCAAAAAAAAATTAAAAACAAAACAAATCCCTGCCGGCTCCGCCTGCAAACAAGTTATTTTTCGAAGTAGGCGGTTCTAACTCCCGCATCTTTTCGAAACTGATACATAAAATCAAGGGTCATAAAATCTCGGTCAAGTTCGTTAATGGGCAAAATCGAACCAAGGGGGGGGGAAATGGGGGGGGGATTGTGAAAACAGAAAAATCCTCATAATTTCTTTATTATTATACGTATCGAATCCGTTTAAAGTTATTATTACTTCTAGGAAAAGGGCCGAAAATGTATGTATGACAGACTTTTGATGTAATTAAAAATGGCCCCAAGGGGGGGGGGAAGGGGGGTTTTAGGAGAAAAAAAATCATAGCTTCGTCAATTCACAAGATATCAAATCCGCGTAAATTTATTATTAATCCTCTTTGTATTATCTAAAACTTTTATGTTGACAAGTTTTTTATAGGACCAAACGTTATAGCAAAAAAAAATTAAAAACAAAACAAATCCCTGACGGCCCCGCTTGCAAACAAGTTATTTTTCGAAGTAGGCGGTTCCAGCTCCCGCATCATTTCGAAACTGATACATAAAATCAAGGATCATAAAATCTCGGTCAAGTTCGTTAATGGGCAAAATCGAACCAAGGGGGGGGGATGGGGGGGGGGGGCTTTTTGTGAAAACAGAAAAATCCTCATAATTTCTTTATTATTATACGTATCGAATCCATTTAAAGTTATTATTACTTCTAGGAAAAGGGCCGAAAATGTATGTATGACAGATTTTTGATATAATTAAAAATGGCCCGAAGGGGGGGGGGGAAAGGGAGGTTTTAGGAGAAAAAAAATCATAGCTTCGTCAATTCACAAGATATCAAATCGCGTAAATTTATTATTAATCCTCTTAGTATTATCTAAAACTTTTATATTGACAAGTTTTTTATAGGACCAACCGTTATAGCAAAAAAAAATTAAAAGCAAAAAAAATCCCTGCCGGCTCCGCCTGCAAACAAGTTATTTTTCGAAGTAGGCGGTTCCAACTCCCGCATCTTTTCGAAACTGATACATAAAATCAAGGGACATAAAATCTCGGTCAAGTTCGTTAATGGGCAAAATCAAACCAAGGGGGGGGGGGGCTTTTTGTGAAAACAGAAAAAAAACCATAATTTCTTAATTATGATACGTATCGAATCCGTTTAAAGTTATTATTACTTCTAGGAACAGGGCCAAAAACTTATGTATGACAGATTTTTGATATAATTAAAAATTGCCTTAAGGGGGGGGGGGAGGGAAGGAGGGTTTTAGAAGAAAAAAATTCATAACTTCGTCAATTCCCAATATTTCAAATCCGCTTAAATATATTATAAATCCTCTTAACATTATCTAAAACTTTTATATTGACATGTTTTTTATAGGACCAACTCTTATAGCAAAAAAAAAAAAAAAAAAAAAAAAAAAAAAAAAAAATCCTTGCTGGCTCCGCCTGCAAACAAGTTTCGCTTCGAAGTAGGCGGTTCCAACTGCAGCATCATCCGCAAAAAGGTCATTTCTTCCGCAATTCCCGACAAACAGGCACCCCACGTTCTGCGTCTTCGAAATCTACCTGTGCCTGTAGGCCGAGCCGTCAGGGATTTTTTTTTATTAGAGTTCGGGCGATTTTAAACTGGCAGGAAGCGAGCAGAAATTTTGTTTGAAGGGGAATATTTTAGATGATTGATTACTTATTTAATGTTACCAGACAGCAAAGAATACGGAACTTTAAAAAAAAAAAGTTTTAAGTTTGTATATGGAGAGGTTGGGGAGATTTTAGGGGAAGGGGGATAATTTATAATACTGATTATTTATCGTCACTACAGAGCACTATTTAGGATAGAATATTTTTTTTTATATAAAAATAAAAATAACTTAAAGATTTTAGATTTATTTGTATGCTGGGGGGGGGAGGTGGGGGAAGAGTAAATTATGGGAGGTTAGGGGACAATTTAGATAGTTACTTAGATATTATTATAGGTAGAAACGAATGTGGCATTTTTTTTTAAATAAAGAGTTTTAAATATTTGAAACTGTATGCTGGAGGAGGGGCAAAAAAGGAAGCATAAATTTTGGGGACAAGGAAATAATTTTTATTCATTGTCATTAGAGAGCAACAAATGGAGTGAAATATTTTATTTTTGTATAAAAATAAAGATTTTAAAATATTTTAAACTCCTTTGTAGCTACTAGGGCGAAGCATGAATTTGAGAGGTTAGGGATAATTTAGATGATTTATGTTTAGATAAATCCGTTCTTTTTCTTTTTCTTCTTTAAAAAAAAATAAAGATTTTACATTTTTTTGCTTCCTGGGGGTAAGAGGCAAAAGGGAGAAGAAATTACTAGTCAGATAAAGACTTAACGTAGCCAGACGACTATATTTTGGTAAAAACAATCGCACTCGTACAAAAATGTATTACATTGAGAAAATTTCTATCAATTTAAATAACAATACACGAAGTTTCTGACACCCAAATTGTGAAAATGACAGTTAATTTCTGACGGTGACTTTCGTCTATGGAGAAATATATGACACTGCAACTGAGATTTGTCGCTGACGTTCGCAAATTGTTGCAGAGAACATATTTCACAAAAAAGAAACGAGTTATGATCACGTGATTTGAAGATTGGCACTTTTTCCTCCCTCCTAAAGTAGCGTCAAAAGTAGCGTTGATGCTCGCTACAAACTACTGATATTTTGTATCGCGCTACTCGCTACACTACACTTTTTGTAATGTAGCGCGCTACACTACAAACTACTGGAAAAAGTAATGGCTACTGTAGTTTCGCTACTTGTAGCGCGCTACTTCCGAGCCCTGCTCAAGACAACCAATATAATCTGCTGAGCTCATACGGTACTAATAGTACTGATTATAATCCATGTTATTCACTTATAACTCATTTGTGACTTTAAAGTTTCAGTATGAACTATCAAAAAACCGGTGCTGTTGAAGAATCGGGATAAATGTTAACTATTATTTCAATGATTATTTATAATAGCACATTTCTGCAAAATATGTTTTATCATACTGTTGCATATTTTATAGTTTAATCAAGTTTTTCTTTTTATTATACGAATATCCTTGTTTCTGTCCACGCACATACGTATGCCTGGCAAATAATTTTTTTTCTTTTGAAATATGATTGCGTTATCGGAAGTATAAAACGAGGTTGAATTAACTAGTTTGGAATGAAGAATTTTTGTAAAAGTCCATGTACGGGGCCTCGCTTTTGCTAAGGACGGTTCTGCCGGACTAGTTAGAAGCTCATTTTCGGCTCCCTGGCTTGTCTAGTCGTCTTATGTCGTCTCGTGATCTGTGAGACTGTTTAAACAGCCGCGTTTATGAAAGCAATATTCGTACATAGTTGTCTTTAACCCCTTCGCAACGAGCGTCCTTTACAGAATTTTTTATCTTTTACCACCGGTTTTTCAAAACAGAAAATTTCGCCTAATTGAATCGCAGAAATGCTATCATTAAATAAGGCAAATCTTACAATAAAAAGTAACTGGTGAGAATAATCGAGGATTCTGAGCATCTTATGTGTCACGTGTACGTGTCGCTCGTCCACAAGGGGTTAAACCCTTTGGATCAGCGTCCTATAACGGCATTTTATTTTTTAATACCAGTATTTCTGAACGGTAGTCTTCGCTTTATTAAAAGGTATTCTATGATTAGACAAGACAATATTACTATAAAAAAAAGTGGCACTCAAAAATAAAAACTGTACGCACCCTATAACGAACATATACGTGACAACACCCCGAAATGGTTAAAGAGAAAATTTCAGGACATGCTTCACATTTTCACGAAAATAAAATGAGTGCTGTCGAATCTATCATGCAGCGAATGCATTTTTTTTTGGAGTTTCATATCAATTAAAGTTAATGCTCTGTTTAATATCTCTCTTTTTGTTGCAATTTTAATCAATTAATTTCCACAAGTTACTTCAATGCAGTGTACCGACCCCATGTATGTATTGTTTGGTCCTGTTCACGCATAATTTTCGTAAATGTGCACAGATTTTGATAATATTTTCTTGTTTGAAAGTGTAAGGCACCCTGGTGGTCCCATTTGAATTTCGTCAAAAATCTGATGATTCAAACAATTTTGTTTTTATAAAAACTTCAAAATTCAAAGATTTAACTCAAAGTGAGACTGACATAACTCCCGGAAAAATCCACCGATTGTTATATATATATTAATTGTTGGATTTTTCCTACATTAGTACTTGAGGAATTTTGCAACCATATGTAGGGATGATGAATCATGAGAGGTGTTCAAAGGAAAAGGTACGAAACGTTATAACAACCAAACCGCTTGAAATTTGAATATGCCGCTTTGGGATAACGTGAATGAAGTGTCCTGCGTGATTGTGCGCATGCACGGGTGCCCGCGCATGAAGCAGGAGAGAAGCAGGCAATTGTGTGTCCCGTCCAATTGACGCGGCAATGCGTGTATCACTTCTCACCAGGTCGTCCACACCTTGTCGATGACTTCGGCCGTGATTACCGTGTTTACCTGGCCTGGTCTCGGGTCATCACTGAAACACTCGCGGCCTTCACAAAAACGGGCACTCCACTTTCTCACTGACTTTTCGGACAGTCTCCCACGTATACGGCCACAATCCGGCGATGAATATCGGCTGAAAGAAATCGGATAACACCTTACTGCTCCTCAATCCGCGAATTTTGCAACGGGAACGCCATGATGCCTTCACACGCGCTGCTACGTCAATTGACGCTGACGCATCCTCGCAGATTTGGCGCTCAAATTGAAGTTCAGTCGAAAAACCAAGCTAATCAGAACCGATTCAGCCAATCAGAACCGAGTCTTGGGCAACCCCAACTCCGGCTGCGGTAGATTGATGCTGAACTGAGCACCAATAATCCTTTTCCTTTTTGCTAAATGAAAACCGCATATTTTGGAAAACATATGTACAAGATTTGTTGCAATTTGCCCAATAATTTTGAAATGAAAGAGATCTAAACATTTCCTATTAATTTTCGAGCATCCTGTATACAGGGTGAATCTAAACTCTTGGGCAAAACTTTAAGGGGTGATAGTATACATCAAGACAAGCAATATTAAATAGGAAACTAAGGGTCCCAAACGTCTTCCGAAGGAGATATGAGCCATTAAAGTTTAGGGTCCAAAATTTCAAATAATTATAAAAAATGGAAAAATTGGTCGATTCGTTTGCGGTTTTCGCTAAAACTATTCTTTATGTCAGTATTTTCTTAAAAATAAATTTTAAACAAAAAGTTTAAAAAAATGTCGATAGAGGGCGCTTTAGACTTTGGAGTAACGAACAACTATTTTTACCGTTATTTTTTGTATCTGATCAAATGCTTTCAAAAGCTTAGACTTAAACTTAAATTTTGAGCTCAAAATCTGAATCGCTGGGAGTGGTTAAGTACCGCAAACTAAACTATGTTCAGGAGTTGAAATTTGAACCCCCCTTGAACACAGTTCAGTTATTCCCGATCTTGGTGTCGTAGACCAGGCAGAAACTACTACCCCCTACACGTAAAATAAACGATAGAGGGATGACAAAATTAAATAAAAAATTTATTTAAAAAATAAATTTTAAAAATGAAGTTCAAAAATGTCGATAGAGGGCGTTTTAGACTTTGGAGTAATGAATAACTATTTTTTAGCGTCGACTCCGACTCCGACCTGGTTGCGAGGATTGCCGTCGTAGCAGGCGATATCCGGGAGATGCCCAGGGTATTCACCAATGTTCACAATTCCCTCCGCCGGCGGCGTGAGGCCCGCATCGTTGCTGGTGGGCACTCTTTCGAGCAGTTTTTGTGATTCCTCACGAACATCATGCGTGTACCATTTTCTACGTATCAACCTTCATTCATATTGCGCACTACATGCATACATCAAATCGTTTCTCTTTATTTTGCGCGGAGAAATTGCTCATGTCTGTTATGAATAAATTTTCTATTTAATTTTGCCATTACTCTATCGTTTATTTTACGTGTCGGGGGTAGTAGTTTCTGCCTGGATTAATTTTAACGCAATTATTCAAATTGGTAAAGAAATCATATGAGTTGTAATTTTCCAACTGATCAAAAAATGTCCGGGCCAGGATTCGAACCTGCGATCTCTTGGATGAAGCTGCCATGCTCTGCCAACTGACCTATCTCGGTTGAATCTGTATGAATTATGCTCTCCAGATTCAACCGGGATAGCTCAGTTGGTAGAGCATGGCTGCTTCAAGAGATCCCGGGTTCGAATCCTGGCCCGGACATTTTTCGTGCAATTGGAAAATTACAACTCATATTGTTTCTGCCTGGTCTACGACACCAAGATCGGGAATAACTGAACTGTGTTTAGGAGTGGGGGGGAGGGAGGGAGGTGTTTCAAATTTCAACTCCTGAACGCAGTTCAGTTTGCGCTACTTAATTACTCCCAACAATACAGATTTTGAGCTCAAAATTTAAGTTTAAGTCTAAGCTTTTGAAAGCATTTAATGAGATACAAAAAATAACGGTAAAAAATAGTTTTTCGTTACTCCAAAGTTTAAAGTGCCCTATTTCGGCATTTTTTGAACTTTATCTTTAAAATTTATTTTTAAGAAAATACTGACATAAAGAATAGTTTTAGCGAAAACCGCAAAAGAATCGACCAATTTTTCCGTTTTTTATAATCATTTGAAAATTTGAACCCTAAACATTAATGGCGTCGATCTCCTTCGGAAGACGTTTGGGACCCTTAGTTTCCTATTTAATATTGTTTGTCTTGATGTGTACTATCACCTCTTAAAATTTTGCCCAAGAGTTTAGATTCACCCTGTATATGTTAAGGTTTTTTGTTAAAGCATTTATAAATTAATTATATGTTTTTGTTATTTTCAGGTGATATATTTAATATTTTAGAGATTCCAAGATACGTCGTTTCCTCGTTGTCTGTAATTTATGAAAACTGATTGCTGAAGAGAGACAGTCAAGATTTATTAATTTATCTTTTTGTATGTAGAAAAACCTTTGGTTTGAAACAAAAGATGTTTTGGTCAGAAAATGCAGGTGAAGTTGCTAAAGATCCAGAACACAGAAATCGCATCTTTTGGGAAGTTCCAAACTATTTTGCTTATCAAGCTAGTGTATCCCAGTTTGAGACTGTCGACCCTCGTATTGTTAGCAGTCCTTGGTTCTCTGCGTTTAATAGAAAGTGGCGTTTGGCGCTAATTCTAAACGCTAGAAGAGGCGAATATGCAACTGTAGGTTTTTTTCTGTGGATAATGGCATCTTCAAATGAAATACCTAAAATTGAAGTGGAACTCATTGCTCTGGATCGTAATGGCGATGAGTATAAAAGTTGTGATGGTGACATAGATTTAAATGGCCGTTTTGGAGTCTGGGATTTTCTATCTTTAGATTCACTTGCTGACGATAAGCATATAATATCTCCAGCTGGAATTCTAACACTGTTCTGTATAATGGAAGAGAAAGTCCCGGTCATCTTTGATTTTTCAGGCGGTCTCGAATGTTCAGGTAAATATTTTGCAAGCATTTATTTTTATCATTTGGTACATGTTTTGAATTGATGTTCAATGCACTTGAAAAACTAGCTATGAACTGTTTATCATAATTGTTTTCTATACTTTACGTTATTTTGACACCATGCACAGATAATTTCAAAATGTTAATTTGGGAGGTGTGCATTGCACACCTCCCAAATTAACATTTTGAAATTTTTGTAAAAAAATAAATAATAATGATAATAATAATAATAAAATAAATAAATAAATGTTTTTATAAAGAACAGGACCTAAGGCGGTTTTGAGCGTATCCGAAGCTGAAATGGAAGCAACCACCGAACCAATCAAGCATTCTGGGCAAAATTACTTAGTGTCGAAGAAAGAAATTCGCCAAAAAATTAAAAATCGCTGTACGAATTTTGCTTAAACTTTATTGAAAAGAGGATGAAATTTACTATATTGTGCTAAAAGATTGGAACCGGATTCCGGTTACTAATGTGGGTAAATCGCAGCGAAACGTCAAAAAACACTAAAAATCGCATTTTTAAAATCATGATTACTTATTTGTAAAGATTTATCAACTTTCTCAAAGCTAACAAGTTGGAAATTGTACGTCAAACGTTACAAACGAGGTGCACGTTTTAGAATTAAATTCATGATATCCCGTGCGTAGAACGGGTTAAACAGCTAGTTAAGTATATATTTTATGACACTGTTCATACAAATATCTTAACTAGTTATATAAATATTCAGATATATATGTATCAGCTAGTTATATAAATATTCAGATCTTGATGATTTTTAATTCTGTGAAATGAATTATATCGTCTGCAGATTAATTTCTGTCATAAAATAAGTATCTCGGTCGCTTGACGATTAAACTTCGGAAGCTCCTATAACAAAAAAGCACCGATTTAAAAAAAAAAAAATTCAAATTTCTTAATAAATATTTTTATTAATATCTCCTAAAGTTTTGATTCGATTTTAATAAAATTTGAAATGTCTCGACAAAACTCTGCAAAGATAATATATTTTAAATTGCAAACCATTTGGTTGGGTAGTTTTTGCGTTGTTATATGCGGACAGACAGACAGACAGACGGACGGACAGACGGACGGACCAAACGACGACTATAGGTGCTACGTATTTATATAATTACGAACGCACCTAAAAAGAGATAAAAAAATGACGATTCTGAACGTATCGGAGGATAAAATGGAAGCGCAACCACCGAACCAATCAAGCATTCTGGCAAAATTTCTTGGTGTCGAAGGAAAAAAATTCTCCAAAAATTCAAAAATTGCTATAAAATTGCAATAAACTTTATTGAAAAGAGGATAAAATTTACTATATTGGGCTAAAAGATTGGAATCGGATTCCCGTTACTAATGTGGAAAAATCGCAGCAAAACATGAAAAAACACTAAAAATCGCATTAAAAATTAAATTAAAAAAAATCTATTCAAAAATTCCGAAATCTGGCTTCGAGCTGCAAAACTGCATGAATAGAGGTACTTTACCACCAAATTTTGTAGCTTTGCGTGCAGTGGACTCTTCAGAACACAACCGAGAAACACACACACAAACTTCCTTCTTTATTATACTTGGAGATAAATGTAATATGCATTAACCCTTTAACGGATAAAGCACTTCAATTGCTAAAATGTTGAAATAAATGATTGACACAGGAAATTATAAACAAATTTATTTGTATATAATAAAAAAGCGATATTTCACATACATAATAAATTGAAAACATTTCTATTAAAATTCTGCTGTTATTGTTGAATTTCGTAATTAAAATTTTGTGGTTTCATAGGGATGCCAATGTCCGTTAAAGGGTTAATGGTTATTCCGGTTAACGGAAAGAAAAAAAATGGTTTTGGCATGCGCCAATGGATTTGCCTCACTTTCAAAAGCAATGATTTGTTGGAAACGTTGATTTACTTTGATTGGAATATAATTATAACTAGTGGAGTTTCGCCCGCTATGCTGATTGTTTTTTTCTAAACGGTCCTCGAATTAAACGAACTTAGGATTGGGCTCCCTTTTGTCTTCGGATCCGGTCAATTCGGATTTAAATAAAAAACAAAGAAAGAAAATTTCATTTAGATTCCTGCAGAAACTGCCTCAGCGTATTTTTAAGAACTTTGATGGTTTATTTATTTTTTGTCCGAAGGATGACGCGTTTCTCTTCAATGACAATTGACACAGGCTCCAGGCAACAAAATGGGTGCTTGTAAACTTCATCTGTAAGAAAAGCTGCCATTTCAAAGAAAGATAAAGTTTTTCTTCCCATTGGGAGTGGGGAGAATGATGAATGGATTTCTCATTGAGTGGGTTTGGACCGCTCCAGGTTTCCTTTTGTTCAGACCCAACCCCCTCTCAAAATATAAATGGAAAGAGTCCCCCTGGTATTCCACCTTCCTGCTTTAAAAAAAAGTTGAAGCATGCGCACTGATATCGATTTATGTGAAAAAATTTATGTGAAATCTTAAGAAATGCACTTTTAGCTTTAAATATATAGATTACAAAATATAATATTTTATTTTATTTACGTATTTATTTTATTTCAATATGTCATTCTTCTTTAGAAAAATAAATTTAGTTTTATAGAAAAAAGTGGAAAAAATAAGAAAAATAAGAAACAATTTTGCCAATTCACCACAGTTCCAGTAGAACAGCTACACTGAAAAAAAAAAGAATTTTACAGTATAATATTGGCATCCGAGCTGCCGGTATTATACCATAAGATTAACAGTAATAAACAGTAAAATAAGCAGTGCCAGTATTATACTGTAAAATCAATAATTTTTTTTTAAAGTGTAAATTTGGATTGTGCTTGTTAATAATATGCTACATAAACAATAACTCTATTTAAAGTGGACTTACTTCAATTTAAAAATCCACGCATTTGAAATATCGTTGACCAAGTAAATTACTAGTAACAAATTTAAACGGATATTAAAAAAAAAAAATGTTATTGTTATTATTTATTGTTAATTGGTTGAAAATGTAAATTTTATGTTAATTTGTAATAAGGTTTAGCTTTTACTTTCTTTTTTTTTTTTTTTTTTTTTTTTTTTTTTTTTCAAAAATAGACTTGCTCTACTTTTAAAAATCAACAGCTCAGTTTTTGATTTAAAAAAAACTTTTTAACTGAACTGTCTTGTCTGATTTCAACATTAAGTAGCGCTTAAAATAATTCCCGGATTTAAAAAATTTCTGCTTTAAAGTATTTATCTTACATTTCTCTATAAAATTATAACAGTTTACATGTTTTTTTTTTACATTCAATATATTTTTTTAATATAAGCCGAGAAAGAGCGCCGGTAAAAAATTCAATTACTCAAACAACATTAGTTATTCTTAGTTATTTATTTTAATAAAAAGATAGTTACAGAATGCATCTTCTTGAATGCTTTTATGATGTAAAATGATTTATTTAATATCATTTTGTGAAATATTATGGTGATTAATTTTTCTTTTGCTTGTGAAAATCTTTATAGACTAAAATTTAAAAGAAACATTCTAAATTATTTTAAACTAGCTGTATTATTTTAAAATTTTATTTAAGTATTTTAATTCTAAAAGACTTTTATAATAATAAATTTCAAACTGAATTTTTTAATTTTCATAAATTTAAATCTTTTTAAAATTTGCGGTTGTTTCTGAAAATTGCGTTAACGAAAACCGCATAGAACGAGAAAAACCTGTATACAACGATATATATGTGGGATCGGCCGCTGCCACAAGACGGCGCGGCGAGCGCTCTCACGAACGACGAGATTAAACGACGGTAAGTAGTGAGAAGGGAGAAAGGTGGCGGTAGCTACTAATGACGGATTAAGTTCGACGCTCTTACAATCGAAAGTGTGTAAGTTTGTGTGACTCCAATGAAATGTAAAGTACGATGTAGGGTTAAAATTGTTATTTCGACGAGTACCGACTGTGTAATTTATGTCATATTTCATCTTTGTTTGTCCATGTCCATTACCAATAAATGTGAATGTCTAACAAGAACGATGTTTACTTCAATAATTGAGACGTCTCCCTTCCTATATATAAATAATGTTATAGGAGTATAAAGTTATGTAATGATTATGTAATAACTAATTGTTATTTCAGAAAACTACAAAACTATGTTGTTGATTTGATTCTAACTTCTTTCTGATTATTCAACTTAATATTATGTATTGCAGGCAACGCAACAGCTGTGGGGAATGATGACGCTGAGAATTTTGATGAACCAGAAAATATTGAAGAGAGCGAAATTAAAGGTAAAGTATTCTCGAAGGTTCTTTTTATTATTTTTATTTTTTTCAGTCATTTAATAATTCGGTACTTTCATGTCAGACGGGCACAAATTTCGCCAATATTTTTTTTATTTCACGTCAGTAGCAGATTTATTTGTGGTATGTGTAAAATAGAAACGAGTTATTGATGTTTAAATAAAATGTCTTGGCTTATGGTAATATTTAATCATTATTGTCTTTTTATTTATTTATTTTTTAAATTCCTACTATTAGCTCACACTGTCTCTATATATATCTTTTTGGAATTTTCAATCGTTAATAAAATATTTTCTATTCATCCATTCAAGTTCAATTTTTTTTTTTTTAAACTTGTACTGGATGACAATTGATGTTAATACAGTTTTTTCAAATATTAATTCATTAATTAAATTTAATTTTTATATGGAAGAAAAAAATTTCTCCCATTGTTTTCATAAATGAAATGAAAGATTTATCTCAAATTAGTTATGCCAACAAAAAATAAATACCGCAACGATGATTATAAAAAAATGTTCAATAAAGATAACGTGAGACATTAATGCTGCATGTGTTTATTTTATATATTTATGATTAACCCCTTAACTGTGGAAGGTTTTTTACACCATAAACTAAAAATAGGCACAGTACACCACTTTTCCGTACTAAAATATTTGCCTTACGGAATCAAAAAATGTCTGCCAATTAATAAAGTGAAGATTGCGTTTAAAAATTACTGGTGTGCAAAAGCTTTTAGTAACAAAACAAACTTTTCTTGCCCGAACTGAGTTCGGGCTACACAGTTAAGGGGTTAAAAAGTAGGAATTGACTTAATTTTTTTTTTTTTATATTACTTGTTTATTACTTATTTCACATGAAATGAGTGAAAGGCTTGTATATTAAATGTACGCAACGTATGTATTTTAAATCAGATTATATATTTTAAAGGAAATGAGTTAAAGGCTTATTTTAAATCAAATTATTACAACACGAATGGTGGCGGTAGGAAAAATACTTGGCGGTTTATTACTTGCGTCCGGCTAACATAAGTATCATAAATTCTTTTACTTATAAAATTTACAAGGGTTTCCAAAAGTCCTTAAAAAATTTTAAGATTCAATGAAATATGAAATGACTAGCTGCGTAGCAACTTGTTGTGTTGCATTTAAATTGCATGAGGTTTTTTGTTTGTTTGGAGGTGGGTGGGAAACCACTTTTATTATACATTTCAAATTTCTAGCCCTAGCAGTTCCAAATAAATCGTAATTCAGAAGATTTTAAGTACGTTTTCCGTTCATTTGACCTTTTAAAAATCAATTTTTTTTAGAAACTGTCCTTAAAGAGCTTTTATATCTTAAAAGTAACCACCATGCAAAATTTTAAGTTAGCCTCGACAGAGACATAGAGATTGCATTTTTTACTTTTGTCTATCTTTTACAAGAAGATAGTATTGGATTTATGAAAAATTTCGACTTCCGGTTTTCGACGGATTTATACGTTCTAGAAGGTCCTGAACATGATTTGACTGCATTAGAAAATGTCTGTCTGTGACTCTGTCTATCTGTATGTGACAAAAATTTTGTGGGCGCTCTATCTCAAGAACCAATGCACGAAATTTAATAAAACTTTATATTCATTTAGTCCCTGATATAAATTGGTGCTGATTAATTTTTGGTAAAAATCGCCCTATAGGTGGCGCCGCTATGCTGCATTTTCGTGATTTTCGCAATAGCTATATCTCAAGAACTAATGCACTCATTTTCGTAAAACTTCAGATTCAGTTAGACCTTGACATAAATAGACACTGATTACGTTTTGGTGTAGATATCCCGAAAAGTGGCACTGCTATACTACTTTTTTCAAAAATTTTGCGATAGCTATATCCCTAGAACTAATGCACGGAATTTCATTAAACTTGTGATTCTGTTAGACCTTAACATAAATAGATGCTGATTACGTTTTGTTGTAAATAGCCCAACAGGTGGCGCTGCTGTGCTTCTTTTTTTGTTATTATCACGATAACTATATCTCAAAAACTAATGCACAGATTTTCAACAAACTTCAGATTCAGTTAGACGTTGACATAAGTTGTTGTTGATTAGGTTTTGGTCTAAATTTACCAACTGGTGGCGCTGCTATGCTACATTTTGCAGGATTTACACAATTTTAGCAATAGTCTTATCTCAAGAACTAATGCACGGAATTTAATAAAACTTTAGATTCAGTTAGACTTTGATATAAATTGGTGCTGATCTTTTTTAGTGTATGCGAAACCTGTGTGAGATAAAAGAAAGTTTTGGGATTGACTCATCCGACTTGCTTTTGTTGTTCTTGCACTCTCTTACATTTCGAATTTTGTATAAATTGCTCTGTTCCGAGTATTTAAATCTTTAATGTAATAGTCATGTCAAGTTTACGGTTTCTAGTTTTAACAGTTCAAAATTAATCGTAATATAGAACTTTTTCCACTCATTTCACCTTTTTAAAATTTCGAATTTTTTAGAAACCTTTCTTAGAGAGCATTTACATCTTATGGGTAACTACCATGCAAAATTTAAAGTTTTTAGCCCCAACAGTGTCAGTGAAATCGAAATTTTAGAACGTTTTTTGTTCCTGAACTCTTTTACATTTCGAAATTTTTAGAAACTGTTCTGTGCAAGCATTTACATCTTAAAAGCAATAGCCATGCCAAATTTAAAGTTTCTAACCCTAACAGTTCTAAATAAATCGTAATTTAGAACTTTTTAGAATGTTTTCTGCTAATTTCACCCTTTTAAATTTCGAACTACTTTGAATACCGTTTATAGCGAGTATTTACATCTTAAAAATAACCACCACTCCAAATTTCAAATTTCTAGACCCAACATTATGACAGAAATTGCAATTTTAGATCGTTTTTTTTGCTACTACACCCCATTGGAGATTATTGTACCGACATAAAATATAGCCTACGTTGTAGCAAAGATGGTCACCAGCGTTCTGCCACCAGTATTTTTGAAATCGGCTCTAGTTCCATAGATTACTCCCTACAAACAAACACACAAACGTTACTTTGTTAACACGAGAGTGCGATTCGAACGAAAATGTTTTTCCTAAACGAAACTTTTTTTCTTTGCATATAAAAAATAGTTGTAAAATTTGCCTATAGATGGCACTATAGTTGCAAACCTGCTACTGGCGAGAGTTTGATGAGATATACTGGATAGGCCAAAATTTCCGCTATCTTAGTTCTAAATTTGACTGATCGCCATAGAACGTAATGCAATTTCACAAGCGTTTGACACTTTTTGACTTAATAAAATCATGGGAAAATCATTTTATATCGAAACGTGCCGAACATAAATATACATGTATTTTTCATTTTGCGGATAAAGATTACATGTATGATTCTTAATTTTAGACGAAAATCTTTATGTATATTGCACTTTGATGTATATACAGTGGTGGCCAAAAGTGTGGACATTTTTTGAAAGTTTCATGTTTTTCAACTTTGTGTGCTTGTAGAATATATTAATTTTCACTTACATACAAACGTTTATATATCAAATTAAAGGTAATGTAATGTAGAATTTAATAATAAAAACAGTATTACAATATCTATATTACAAAAAAAGTTATGCAACTAATAGTAAGATCTATCTTACATTTGCATTTTTTTAAAGTGATACTTACACAATCAATACTTAGTAGGATAACCCTTATTTTTTAAGACAGCTTCACAGCGTCTTTTCATCGAGTGAACGAGTGTTTGAAGTTCATCTTTCGTAATCACATGGTGCCAAGAATCAATTATAGCTTCAATAAGTTGTCTTTTATTGGATGGACGTTTTTTTCTTACAAGAATTTTCAAACGTCGCCACAAATTTTCAATTGGATTGAGATCAGGGCTGTTTCCTGGCCATTGTAATATATCTATGCCTTTATTTTGAAACCATGCTTTGCATACTTTTGCTGTGTGGCATGGAGCTGAATCCTGCTAAAAAGTAAATGGTGCGTTGTTGGGGAAGAGATCCCTGATGAAGGTATCAATTTTGGTTCCAGGACAGTTTCGATGTAATTTTTGGCATTCAGGATGCCATTAATCACTGGAATTCGGCCCACACCATCTGCAGGCATACATGCCCAAATCATGAAATTTGTTGGGTTTTTTGTAGTTGCTTCAATGCAATCAGGATGAAGTGCTTCTCCTACTCTAGATCTCACGTATTTTTTACCATCACTACCAAAGAGAGATATTTTACACTCATCGCTCCAGATTACTTGCTTCCATTGATTTTCTAACCATTTAATGTGTTCTTTTGCCCACTTAACTCGTTTTTCGCGTTGCTTTTGATTTAAATATGGTTTTTTTCCTTGGAATTCTAAGCTTGTAGTCCAAATTCTGATAACCTTCTTCTTATTGTTCTTGAACTTACTGCAATACCCGCTGCATTCATTTCACATCTAATGGCATCTGATGAAATTTTTCTATCTTGAAGGCATAGTCGTTTAATTTTTCTTATGGCAGTAGCACCTGTGCATTTTTTTCGGCCTGATTTGGCCTTATTTTCCACTGATTTCGTTTTTTCATAACGTAAACAGAAATTTCGTACACCAGAACAAGTCACTGAACCACCAACTTGTCTTGCAATTTCAGCATGAGAGAGGCCATTTTCTCTCAATATGATAATTCGACTTCTTTTTGTAGATGTCCAATTAGTTCTTGTTGATGATATTGTTTAAAATTAGTTTAATTAAAAAAAAGGACTTTAAATATTCAAAAACAGCAATACTCTATTTAATTGTACTAGTATGCATCATTCCGCAAAATATTTCCACAACAATAACTCTTTTGCCATCCAAATAACCTAAACTATAGTTACAGACATTTGATTGGTCCTCAGAACAGTGTTTGTGATTGGCTAGTACGCTTTTATTACAAAACACGTCCTTATTCAAAACGATTTGTGTTTGTTTGTTCTACTAAAAGGAGCATAACTTTTATTTAAGTGAAAATTAATATATTCTACAAGCACACAAATTTGAAAAACATGAAACTTTCAAAAAATGTCCAAACTTTTGTCCACCACTGTATATTTTTTTACTTTCTTCTACCTTTACAAGTAGAAAATATTGGATTCATGAAAATTTTCGAATTCCGATTTTCGACGGATTTGTACTAGTTAGAAGGTCTTGAACACGATTTGACTGTTTTTAGAAAATGTCTGTCTGTGTGTGTGTCTGTGACAAAAATGTTGTGAGCGCTCTGTCTCAAGAACTAATGAAAGGAATTTAATAAAACTTCATATTTGGTTAGACCTTGATATACATTGGCGCTGATTAGTTTTTGGTGTAAATCGTTCCACAGGTGACGCTGAGTGTAAATTTTTCATGATTTTCACCATAGCTATATATCAAGAACTAACGCACAGAATTTCATCAAAGTTCAGATTCTGTTAGACAATGAAATAAATAGATGCTGGTTACGTTTTGGTGTAGATATCCGAACAGGTGGCGCTGCTATGCAAGTTTTTTCATGATTTTTACGATGGTTATATCTCAAGAACTAATGCACAGAATTTCAACAAACTTTAGATTAAATTAGTTTATGACATAAATAGACGCTGCTTACGTTGTCGTGTAAATAGCCTGACAGGTGGCGCTGCTATGCTACTTTTTTTCATGATTTTTACGATAGCTGTATCTCAAGACTTTATGTACAGAATTTCATAAAACTTCAGATTCTGTTAGACCTTGACATAAATAGACGCCGATTACGTTTAAGTGTAAATAAAGGTGGTTCTGCTATGCTACTTTTTTCTTGATTTTCACGATAGCTAAATCTCAAGAGCTAATGCACAAAATTTCATAAAATTTTAGATTCTGTTAGACTTTAACATAAATAAAAGCTGATTAGGTTTTAGTGTAAATCTCTCAACAGGTAGCGCTGCTACGCTGCATTTTTTTAGGATTTGCACGATTTTAGCTATGGTCATATCTCAAGAACTAATGTATGGAATTAATAAAATTTTGGATTCAGTTAGACCTTAATATAAATTGGTTCTGATTTGTTTTTGGTGCATGTGAAACCTGTACGAGACAGAAGAAACTTTTGGGATTGGTACATCTGACTAGTTAAAGTTGTATGAGCAATTATCCAAAAATCCTTCTTAGTGGATTCGTGATGAATGGTTGAACTTTGTACTAAAACGGCGCATTTCACAAATCTCCGGGCGCACAGTCGCACCACTGTCCAGTCTCTTTCCATTCAGGATCTCTAAAATCTGCAAAAATGCATAAAAAATCCAAGCAGCTACAAAACATTTATTTTATACAATAAACTACGATATATCAATGTGTGCGTTCTTTGTAGTTTGAACCATATGCAAACGGCATTTAATTTCGTTCCGAAACCGAAAATTCCAAAAAAAAATAATTTTTACTTTATGTAATTGCGAAATATATGTTGATAAATAAGGCCAGAATTACTATTCGTAATTCCTGATATAAATTTCGAATTTCTGAATAAAGCAAAGAGGTCAAACTGAGGCAACTCTGATGCCCAGTACAGAGACCGAATATTACGAAATGTAATAAAACTTTAGATTCAGTTGGACCTTGATATAAATTGGTGCTGATTCGTTTTTTGTGTAAGAAAGATTTGGGATTAGCACATCCGACTAGTTTTTGATGTATTAAAACGTTTTAGAATGTCCTAAATACGATTTGTTTATTTTTGGGTCACTGTTTCTCTGCCTGCCTTCTCTGCGAGACTTAATTTATGTAAATCTGTGTTTTAAAGAAACCGCGTTTTCTTCTAAATTTTGTTTTGACTGACACCTATGAAACATAAAGGCTCAGTGTCAGGGCCCGACTAGCAAGTTTTTGTGCCCAGGGCACTTTCAATTTTTCGTGCCTTCATAGATTGGTTGGTTTACTGATACTAGTTTTTTAGTCTACTTATTCGAAAAGTGTTAACTAAAAAAATTACGTTTTCTGGAAAATTGAAAAACAGTTCCAGGAATAAAAATAAAATATTTTTTTATATTATTTATTGAAATGTGCTTTTAACCATAGATGGAGATATATTTTTGTCATTTCATCGTATTAATGTCTCAAACATCACACATTTTCAGTTGTGTCACTTTTCGAATAAATGTGCAATAGGATACAAATGAATGACTTGATAAATACAGTACACCATTTACTAGAAAATAATGATAGGAAGTTTACTTATTAATGATGTTATTGATATTAAATGATAAAACCAAACTGAGTGCAAACAAAATTCCTAAAAGTATTAACACAATTTCTATTTTAAATTCTAATTTCGTGCCCCTCAGAAATTTCGTACCCAGGGTCAGGGCATGGGCCCCGGTTGCCCGTGCGATACTCAGGGCATGCTCAGTGTGTGTTATAAAATTACACTATGCTATATCGAAATTGTTTCTGAAGTGAAATTTTCAATTCTGCATGAAATTAATCCATTGAACTTATTTCCATGAAAAAATGTCATTTGCTCTGGTTTTGAAAATACAGATGTACGAAGTTAAAAGTTTTTTCAAAATATTTAATACTAGCTGCGTATTAACCCGTTCTGTTGCATTTCAATCGCATGAGAGTATTTCGATTATTTGGTATAAACATAAATCTAGTTTTATCATACATTTCAAGTTTCTAGCCGAAGGATGATATATATCGGGTGTTTCAAAAGTTCGGTGCAAAAAAAAAAAAAAAAAAAAAAAAAAAAAAAACGCTATAAAAAAAAAAAAAAAAGAAAAGAAAAAGATCTATGGGTTGGAGAGACATGCGATTTGTAGATGAATATTCACCGTGGTATGAGATTTTGTATGACATACAAGAAAAGAAAAGAAAAAAAATTCAAAATCCCGACTATAAAGGGCGCTGCTGCAGATAATTCCATGGAATAATTCCATATTGCTCACACAACGCAAGGTTTGGATACAAAGACATTAGAGAATACTACATATACACTTTTGATAAGCAAAAATAATAATGGTGCGTGATGTTATTGTGATTGAAAATTGCACATGCTAACCATTATTATTTTTGCGTATTAAAAGTGTACATGCAGTGTTCTCTAATGTTTTATATCCAAATCTTGCGTTGTATGGCAGTATGTAGACATTGGCAATATGAAATTATTTTATGGAATTATCTGCAGCAACGCCATCTATTGTCGGTATTTTGAACTTTTTTTGGGGTGTCATATAAAACCCGTACCACGCTGAATATTTATCTGCAAACCGCATGTCTCTCCGACCCATAGATATTTTTTTATCGCGTTTTACTTTTGTAACAAACTTTTGAAACAGTTGGTATATTGCTACGTAATTGATATATGTTATTGAGGTTTACCGTGGCTTGTTCGGTATTGAAAATTGGAGTGTGTATCATTTTTAGTTTAGTTACAGGGACACTAAAACGAAATCCATTACATTACCGTTTACGGAGAAAAATCATTTGCAATGTATTTTAATGATGTTACACTATTTCAAATATATTGAAATTGATATATATCACTGAGGTGCACTACAAGATGCTTATTATAGAATATGGTTTTCATAGCATTTATCATTCATTTACAGGGGCACACAAAAGTATTCGGTAACAGTTCTGTGAATGAGCAAAAATTGCTGGAAGTGCGTTTTCAATTGTGGTATGCGTTTTTAAACTGATTTCTTTTCATATTATTTGGTGTGTGTAAATTCTTTCTAGATCATATACAGGGCTGCACAAACTATCTCAAGTACATTTCCGTTTATTGACGGAAATTGCGGAAGGGAATTGTTTTAACTGTGCTATACGTTTTACAATTGACTAAATTTTGGCATACTATGTTGTATATATACGATTGTATAGATCATATACGGTACTGTACAAAAGAACTCCTGAAATTGGGTTTTCTAATGTGTTGTGCATGTTTCAAATTGTTTACTTAGACACCATCTTTCATTTTACTAAATTATGAAGTATTGTTATGATATTTTGAAAGTGTTTTAAGTTAAAAGGCAGAAAACCAATCTTAAAAACCCACAAATAATAAACAAAAAAATTAGCAAACAGCTGTTTCAAATTCACAAGCGAGATTCTTCTTCATTTTGACAAAGAGCAAAGCACAGCGTGCTAGAAAAAGCAAGACTGGGCCATTTTTTTTATAGCGCGCTGTCGTTTGCTCTTTGTCACACTGAAGAACAGTCTCGCTTGTGGATTCGGAACAGCTGTTTACTGATTTGTTGTTGTTGTTTATTTGTACATTTTTAACGTTGGTTTTCTGCCTTTTAATATTCTTGCACAAAAGTTTAATTTGCTAATTTTATGTGTTTTAAGTATTTCATAATCTATGTTTGAGGCATAGTTTGTCGTTCTTGTTTTATTTCCATTAGGAGTCGACAGGCTGGTGCAAAATTTA